>JACXGK010011738.1:0-15489 GCA_016801125.1 Novumbra hubbsi
AGCATGCTCACACATTAGCCAACTTGGATAGGGTTAAGGGGAGGGTTAGTATAGGGGTTATGGTTAGTTTACTCAAGCATGCTCACACATTAGCCAACTTGGATAGGGTTAAGGGGAGGGTTAGTATAGGGGTTATGGTTAGTTTACTCAAGCATGCTCACACATTAGCCAACTTGGATAGGGTTAAGGGGAGGGTTAGGATTGGTTGATGACCAGAAAGCTGAGGAGGAGTAGAGCCTGCGCAGGACAGGTGGAGAGACAGACGGGACACAGACATTCAAATCAAAAGAACCAGTGCATTTTACAATGTTGCACATCTAATTTCGATGTTCAATCATATTTCATAAATATATTATTTGAAATGCGTTTGTCTGGATTTTTTTGTTGTTATTCTGTCTTTCACTTTTCAAATAAACTTACCATTAAAATTATATACTGATAATTTCTTTGGTAATCAGTTTTTCCTCCACTTTATCTATCTGTGGTCACCCCCAAATTATTTCCATCAGCTACAGATTTCTTGATTTCCATGACCACTGGAATCCTCTGTGTGGTTGCTGGTTGCTGACATCTCTGACGTGGTGGTGCGGTCTGGGACCACAATGTCAACGGGGATGGGGCCATTACTAGACCCCACAGCTCTTTGGCTAAATCAACAAAACCATCTGTGTGGAAGGACTTCATCTCTTCATAGCTACACACAGCAGACTTTGGTAAAGGTAAAGGTTGTGGGGCAGATTGATATTATGATTTGCTGACTGGCAGGTCTGCTTTCTGTTGGGAAGCGGTTGCATCGGTCCAAGTGTTAGAGAAAAGAGGTGCCGGTTAGCTTGCCATAGCTAGCTTGTCATATTTTAAACCCGGGTGTAAGCTCGACACTTCAAACAGCAAGTGGGTATCTTTTCCAAATGGCCGATTTTCCCACCTTGTTTGTAGTTTTGAACAGCTATCCTTTAGACAGTTTTCTTTTGACTTCCTCTGCATCAGAAGAAAGTAGTATACAGAACGGTTCAAAAAGATTAACATCAAAGATTTATGACCCATTTCTGGCATCTGTTTCCGGTGACCGGATGTGAAAGAACATGTTTTGTCCAGATGTTTGAAAAGATTAAAAGTGGGTGGGGACTTATGGCCAAATGGTTGTTTCAACTGCTATTAAATGTGTTTAAATTGATTAACAGTGGGTGGGGATTTATGGCCAAATGGTCATGTCAACTGCGATTAAAGGTGTTTAAATTGATTAAAAGGGGTTGTTGTTTTATGGCTGTGTGATATGTGGAAGGTGAACAATGGCGCAAGGAGGTGAGTAGCAAGGAGTCTGTTTATTGATCCTTGTGCTATATTGGCTTCGCGTTTCAGACACGTAGAAATCAAGAATTGGCTGTACGCTATGTACGCACTATAAACAAGAAACAGCCACTGTAGGCAAGACTGTAATACAGTGCTTTAAACAGCGTGTAGCTGCACACAAAAACAAGTGACAATCATGGACACAGAGACTAGACACACAAGGGCTTATATACCTATGTTACGTCCCCAGTTAGAATATGTTATGTTCCAAACGTCTGTGTTGCTGTGTGTTCCCCTTTGTCTGCACAGGTGCCATCAATCAAGTTCATCTCCCTCCCGTTATTCTGCTCAGCTGGTTCCTGTCCCATCAACCAATCACGTCCTTCCATCAGCAGTATAAGAACCCCTCCATTCACCACCCCCCTGTCTGTCTGTTGAGCTCATTTTGTCGATTTTTGTTCAGACCTCTGGTTGTGCTAGTTTGTTTGTTGGGAGTAAATTGGATTAGTTAGTTTGTTAGTTGGGGTTTTGGTTTGGTGGTTTATTTGTGGTATCTGTTCTGTTTAAGTTGTATGTTAGTCTCTGTAGTTTGGACCCTGGTGTATTTTTGTTTCACTTGTAACCTTCTGTTTGTTGGTTCCCAAGGGGGAAGGGGACCGCACCCTGGGAGTGTGTAGGTAAGAGGCCCGCGGGCATACATTTCCCGTAGGAGTTAATTGTCTATTGTGGAATTCGTTATTAAAGATGTTAGGTGCTGTGATGTCTTTGGGGAGTAGACTCCTAAGGAGTAGGCTGGGAGTTAATAGGTTATTTGGGACATTCCATAAGAGGGGGGGGGGGGGCAGGATGTTAGGAGAATAAGAAAGGACACTGTGTACATGGAAACCTATAAATTGACTCCTAGCTTGACCACCACACATGGGACTGATAAAGTGACCCAGGAAGGAGAGGAGGGGAGACAGGCCAGAGAGGTCCTGTAGACTTCCTGGCGCCGGACACAACAACACCATTCTCATCTTCCTCGGAAATGGTCACCAGATGGTTCACCCCGGGGCTGTGACACGAGACACACCCACCCAGGAAGCACGCGCAGCAACTACGATGCATTGATTGTGTGGGAAGGGGCTATTTAACCTGTGTCCATGTGAACGGACTTTCAGATCTTCTTTGTTGTCCTGCGAGACAGATCTCCGAATGCATTCGTAATAAAGGTGTATGATTTGGGAAGACTTGACGGCGTGAACATTCTCTGATTCGCAACCCGGGGAAACATTCGGTTTCAACACTATGCACACTAGGTAAGACCTGGGCGGACCACCCCTTGTATTTCTTAGAGTAGCCAGGGGAAGTTATTATTTTGTTAGGTACGTTTTGGTTAGGGGGTTTTCTGATTTTAAGTTCTTTGCTTTGGTACCGCCCAGCCCCTTTCCCCACTTGTACCGTGTTGTTTTAAGTGGTGAAATAAATCCTCTACACGGTAACGTTAGGTTGTTGTTGTCTCCTCCCTTGCACCTCACGACCCCATACCTTTTTTTTCTATTATTTCACACAGGTGTTCACGCACAGCAGGGCGTTGCGCCTCCTTTATAAAAAAGTGGACGTAACAACCTAGTTAACAGGGAGCACCTGTTAGGAATCAGGGAGGGATGCGTTCACAGGACAAAACACACACGATTGTGACTAAAAGGCCGGTGAGGTCGAACGCCGGGTCGCCACGCGAGCAGAGGAGGGCCCGTCCTGCGATGGCGACGTGACAGGCTGCCTGAAATTACTGGGTTTTACAGACACAGATATTGAAATAATCATTTATAGACTACCTGATAATAAAATAAATAAAATCGCAATTACAGATCAAAGAGCCATTAGAAGGAAAACCAGATTCAGAAGGCGGTGTACCTCTAAAGCAAGACACATTCAAACCTCCGATTGGCCTTTACAAGTGAATTCATTTATGCCAGCACGATTTTGAAATTAGGCTTACGAATCAAGAGTTTGCCAAGGAATTTGAGGTCAATGGTCTAGTCTTACGTGCAATGTGTGTATGATATGAAAGAGTCACAGAAATTCAAATATCTGTATTTGGATGTGTAGAGTGCTGTAACACCGCAGTTGTTGTTAGATCAGACGTTTATGGCAGAGTAGCTCAACAAGCTAATTACTTTGTAACGTCTAGACTAGTTGATGATGCAGGCGTAAATGTTAACGTCTAGACTACTGGCTCATGCTTGAAAACATAGGAATGTTTTGTACTTGTTGCATTCAGCCAACAAGTGGCATAGTGTTTTAAGGTCAAGCATTGTCGGTGTAAGTGTAGCTGCATTCCTAACGTAGAACCTCCAAAGAAAAGTTGAGCAAAACATTGACAAGTCAAGCTCAAAGCATTTAAACACTTACATATGAGGCATGGCACTTGAGTCTGTCACCTTTTGTTACCATCTAGACTAGTGCTATACTAAAACTACTGGCTCAAGATGTTGTCCTCCACAAAAGGTGGCATGGGATTTAAAGGACAAGAATCATCAGAATAAGTGTAATAGTGTCCAATATAGACCCTTCAAAGAAATGTTCGGCAACACGTAGACTAGTC
The DNA here is from genome assembly GCA_016801125.1 of Novumbra hubbsi. Classification (NCBI taxonomy): domain Eukaryota; kingdom Metazoa; phylum Chordata; class Actinopteri; order Esociformes; family Umbridae; genus Novumbra; species Novumbra hubbsi. The sequence goes on from JACXGK010011738.1 coordinate 3,878, forward strand.
AAACTTTAAGTCTTTAAACATCCAAATTAGGAGGGGAGTTCATTCCAACTCTAGAAAATGTGATACTTTTGTTCAAACTACTTTTAATGTGATCACATGGTGTTTCAAACAGACAGTTCAAAAGGAAGTTCTCCCAAAAAATAAACCCTTTCTTGCTCACAGTTTGGCACATTGTTTTGTAAGTTGTAAACTTACAAGACACTGCTTCTCAGGTGTTTCTTAATGCCAAGTACTCAATACAAAATGGAGGATGTAAAGACATGTAATTGATATACAAAATAGGTGAAATAACCAATAAGTTTCCAAACATATATAGGCATACTAAACGTATGCAAATAACTATTTATGCATTTATCAAGAGGGCATATAGATAGGCATGATACAAATTATCCTCTACATTCCCCCATTATGAGACTCATCAGTCTTATCAAACGATGTAGAACATGAAACAACCCTGCGGGATTATCCTACTTAACCCCACGGCAAAATAATCACTCCTTCATTTTGCTAAGAAATGGAAAAAGATAGAGGGTCTAGTCCCTACGTCATCCTTTGGAACACTCAGTCATGGGAAAAACCTTATGACAGAAATTAAAATAAATTTTTGTTTGCCAGATCAATGCTATTACTACACGCGTTTTGTGCTCCATATCTATTAAAGTAATATCCTTGTGAATGGTCCGTAGTGACTTAGTCCGACTGCTACCCGCAGCTCCTGGGTTCATTTCCAATCATTTTTCGTTTGGCTACTCCTTTTCCCTCTAGTGTGTTTTGTGCCCTGCCCGGTGTTGTCCGGGGATATTTCCCTGGGCTGTTTGTCGTTTCCTTTTTGTTTCACCCGTCTCATTATTGTGGGGCTACTGTGGTCTGCGCTTGGGTCTCCTGCCTGGCACCTGCCAGCCCCCGCTTGGGTCTCCTGCCTGGCACCTGCCAGCCCCCGCTTGGGTCTCCTGCCTGGCACCCGCCAACCCCCGCTTGGGTCTCCTGCCTGGCACCCGCCAACCCCCGCTTGGGTCTCCTGCCTGACACCCGCCAGCCCCCGCTTGGGTCTCCTGCCTGACACCCGCCAGCCCCTGCTCAGACCTGACAATTATGTTGTATGTTCATACAATAAACAACTTATAGTTATTGTGAACCCCTAGGGATGTCCAAATGTGATGTGAAACAGCCTACCTGTTGTAGGATACTATGTGTTTCTCAATAAAAACAACTACATGTTTTTATATTCTCCTCACACATTTTCACAAATATAATCATGGAGTCTTCTTAAACAATGTTATCGATTCATCTTCCTTCTAGTAAAGGGTTTTGAGAATCCACAATACAAAGAACAACATTCTACTATAAAGGATGACCTCCTGAGAGGTCAAAAGGTCAAGATAGTGCTTGGCAGATTTTGAAATCCCAAGAAGGCCTTAGACCTTTAAGACAAGAGCCCTTCGCATCTCATACTTCTCTGTGGTCTTCCGGTTCTTCCTCTCCTCTTGTCATTGCTTCTTTTGGGTCTGTTACTCTGTTGCAATGGTTCAGGTGGATCCAACCTTGTCGGCCCTCCACTTTAACTGCTGTTGGTGTACTCAATATTACCTGGTAGGGCCCCAGCCTCCTTGGCTGTCACCATTTTCACTTGTAGACCTTTACCAGTACCTGATCACCTGGTTGTACGATGAGGTCCTAGTCCTCTGGTGGTGGACCATGAGATTGTCGTACCTCTGAATAAACACATCTCTCAAAGCAGAGGTTAGTCCTTTTTAAATACTTACTCAAACCCTGATCAAACAATCCTGGTGGTCTCATTGAGGGTAGCGTCATTGGTCTCCCTATCACGTAAGGCTTGTGCCTCTGTTTACAGAGGCTCACATGTTCATTAGGGCTAAAGGTAAGCATTCAACCCAATTAATTCCTGTCCCTTTGCATACTTTGGCTAATGTGCTCTTTAGCGTTCTATTTGCTCTTTTAACAATTCCTACACATGAGAATATTAGTTTGATGCTTAAACTTTTGCACATCTCTTCTTCTCATCAATTCTGCTGTGAAGTGCCATTGTCAAAATGCAGGTTTGCCAAATCAAACAAGGTTTTATTTGCACCTTGACCCAAGCAACTAATGCGTACTCTACAAAAGTAAAATAAACACGTGCAATGCACGAAAGAGACAAGTTCTCCAAGTAAGCACAACACGGCGCAGTGCGTGACACAAGCAACAGATGACAATAACGAACGCAGAGACAAGACACATGAGGGCTTATATACCTAGTCAATAGGCATCAGCTGGAAGGAATTAGGGAGGGATGCATTCACAGGACATGGGAAACAGGACAAACATGAACAATGGTGCCTAAAAGGCCGGCGACGTCAAACGCTGTGGGGCTACGTGACCAAAGGAGAGCCTGGTGCTGGGTGGAGACGTGACACTCCCAGGGACCCTTTGAATTCCAACCCCTTTTGATGCTCTTGGCATGTCTGGCATTGATAAATGAAACTTTGACAATGTTCTCCACAATTTAGAACAAACCAATCAGCTGTCAATTTTATTACTATCATCCCCCTTGGAGAGTGACACACCGCATGACGCTCTACACAATGAGGCGATTAAGTCCATAGGGACAACCACTTTCCCAGAGCTCGCTTGGCGCCAGAGTCCGGGTCTCGCATTCATCCCCTGGACACACAAAACAGGTGTTCAGAGACTGCTGCTTTTTGCATAGTCAGTATGTCTTCCAGAGAGCAGTCACCACAATCCACTAAAGGGCGTTGGTGAGACTCAACTGGGGTCAAAGCTTCAGCCGCCTGTTTAGCAGCACAGTTGGCAACTTGATTTCCTTGCGAAATAATATCTCTACCACCTGTATGTGCTGCACATTTGACTACAGCAAGATCAAAAGGTAATTTTCGAGCTTCAAGCAAGTTCCTCAACAAGGCACAATGTTTTACTGGGGACCCTGCTGCAGTCAGGTATCCTCTATCTGCCCACACACCTGTCTAACTACACCAACCATGTAAGCGGAGTCACTATATACAGTTAGTCGCTTAACATTTCCTAAATTACACGCATGGGTGAGTGTCAACAACTCTTGGAGTGTACAACGGTAAACCCACATAGTCAGGTCTGTTGGACCACTGCAAAGCCAAAGTGTCATACTCCAGTGTCTATCAAAAAGATGCATTGCTCTTCACCTATTGTGAGCATAATTCTTGGTTATTGGATGGGACTTGTAGATGTAAAAGTGGCCATCTGATCAGATATCATGTTATCTGAAACGGTTCGTGTTTTCTGTCTGTGGGTTTCTCTTGGGTCTTGTCAGTTTTCTCTAGCTTCTCCTGGGGGTTATCAAACAGGACATTGTCCGGATGCACCAGTGGCTCGCCGTTGTGGCTGTTGTTGGAAAGGCTGTTGCCATGGGTTAATGGTACGTTCACCACATCTGTGTCCAGGCTGCTGACCACAGCAAAAGACAGGTTGTTCCTTTGGTCCTTGGACTCCTTGGTTTTCTGTTCCTTGTCTGTTTTTCCTTTTCTGTTGACCATAGGTGTCTCTCCCCTGTGGTGGCTTATCAGAAGTCTGTAGTTGTGTCATGCTAGGCTGTTGCTGTGTTGCCTGTTCTACAGCCTGTTACTCAAACACAGCCTCTCCTCCACCTTCAGACAGTTTAGGAAGCTTGTTGAGCATGGCCTGTAAGTCTGTCGCTCCACATGGTACATGCTGAACAAATGGAACATCAGGTTCATTTGGATTGGGTCAGAGAACCTTTGGGGCTTGGGAGACTGTTGCCTGTGGATCTTCCGGTGTGCTGTTGTCTACAGCTGTTGGAAAACCTTCTGTCCCGTAGGCTGTAGGCTCCACCTGGGACGCTGTTGGATCAGCTACAAATGTTTCCATCTTTTTTTCTTAAATATCATCTGTCCTTCCAAATGCACAGTTGCTCTCTCAGTCTCACCTGTTGATAATGTGGGACAGAAGTCTGACAGGGATTGATAAATACCTGATGCAGGCTTCGTTGCATATGGTGGAGGTGGAGATGTTGATGGAAAATTATGTTCACTCTTACTTGTTCTCCAATCACGCTGGTTCTCTGACCGCCATATGTGAAGCATTTTGTCACTATGACAGTAGTCTTCTTGTCTCCAGTCTTCCTGCTTTTCTGTCTTTGAACCTGTTGTATGATATTCAAGTGCCCCTTTGACAAATTGCCAGCAGGGGTCCGCGGTTGGTCAGTATCCATTGTCCTTTTTGGCACATCCTCCTAGATACACTCTAGGCAGATTCCCACTTCCCCCTAGATACACTCTAGGTAGATTCCCACTTCCCCCTAGATACACTCTAGGCAGATTCCCACTTCCCCCTAGATATACTCTAGGCAGATTCCCAACTCCCCTTAGATACACTCTAGGCAGATTCCTTACTCCCCCTAGATACACTCTAGGCAGATTCCTAACTCCCCCTAGATACACTCTAGGCAGATTCCTTACTCCCCCTAGATACACTCTAGGCAGATTCCTAACCCCACCTCCTGTTCACTAACATACTCACACAGTCCACAGCTCTGGAAACCTAACCTATCCTATTTTACATTGCTATTTTTGACCTTAGATCACAGGCACACTTTCTACCTAACCTATTCCAAATCAATTTCAAAATTACTTAAAATATGCCCAAAGTAAAAAAACTAATGGTGAATATATACACATATTGGCCACAGAAATAAAAACGTAATATAACATTCCCAATTAACTAACTTCCAGTCTCCCTCATTCATATAATTTCCTGTAGTATCACACTTGTGCACGTTCGGTCATGCATGCACATTCCACTCCCTTTGTCCCTGACCACATGGAGTAAGTCACAATGCTAGCAGGCCGCACAGACCACAATTCATTTTAACAGGCCTATAGTTACAATTTATTTTGCCGAATTTGTATTCAGTAAAACATCCAGTGCATTTCTTGAAATTTCAGTCATGACACACAACATAAACAACTAAGAACTAAGAGGTCACTAAGCACACAAACAGACAAATACCATATGTACTTCTATCTCGCCATATCACCGGACGGCTCTGACAAATATGTAATCAAAAATATTTCTGTATCGCCATAATGCCGGATGGCTCTGATTACATTTGCTTCAACCTGACAAATATAGAAATATTCATGTTGATTATATATATATGTCTCCATATCACCGGGCGGCTTTTAATTATTTGCGACATTAGAGTTTAATTAATTACCCAAAACCTTCACGGATAGAGGGCGTCACCCAGCACCATCTGAATCCTCCCCCGACCGACAGATAATAACCTGACTTCTAACAAAGAACTTTTGTCTTACCTTGTTCCTATGCACGTGCTCTATTCAGGGATTTTTCTCGATCTGTTGATGAATTCGTCAGACAACTGTTAAATATTATATGTTTCTTCATTGATGGTTTAGCTTAATATTGTACTGTTGTACTGTTGACAGTGTGAAATATGTAATGTGATTTGGCACAGTACCCTCGTCTTGACCAACTTACAGAAAAATGCTTCTCAGGTGTCTCTTTATCCCACATACTCAATACAAAATGGTGGATGTAATGACATGTAATTGATATCCAAAATGGATCTTGTCAGGACATGTAATTTATATACAAAATAGGTGAACTAACCAATATGTTTACAAACATATATAGGCATACTAAACTCATGCATATTACTATTTATGCATTTATCAATATGGCATATAGATAGGCATAATACAAATTGTCCTCTAAAACTTAGCTGCACTCCAAATGCAGAACCTCCAACAAACACATTTAAGGTTATACATAGACAAGTCAAGCTAAATGTCTTCAAACACATCAATATGATGCAATGCATGTTGAGATAATGTTAACGTCTAGACTAGTGCTGTACAATGACAATGACTAACTGGCTCAAGACAGTTAACAAAGGAAATACAAAAATGTTACTTCTTGCATTTGGCCACCAGCTGGCAAGTGGTTTACAAGACAAGTATTGACGGTATAAGAGTATGCTGCACTCCCAAAGTAGAACTTCCAAAGAAATGTAGTGCAAAACATAGACATGTCAAGCTCAAAGTTGAAGAGGATCGTTTGTATTATGTCCGTCTATATGCCTTATTGATAAATGCATAAATATAGGTATTTGCATAATTTCAGCAGGCCTATATATTTTTGTAAACATATAGGTTAATCCATATATTTTGTATATCAATTACATGTCCTGAAGTCCTTCATTTTGTACTGAGTACGTGGCCTTAAGAGACACTTGAGAAGCTTTGTTCTGTAAGTTTACACAAATATTACCTCTAATTGATTACCACAAGTTGAGGGTGGGCACTGTGCCAAATAACTTTACGTGTAAGTTAGGATGTGTGTCTTTTCTTGGGAGAACTTCCTTCAGGCTGATCTTCGTTGGAAACTCCATGTGATCACATTGAAAGTAGTTTGAACGAAACTATCTGGTTTCCTAGAGTTGCTTTGAGTAAATTTTAATTAAGTTGACTTTACCCGCAAATCTAGAAAAGAGTTTTGAAATAACTGCCTTATTTGGCGAGTTAGTAGCAGGAGAATACTTGCTAATTACTCCGACAAGAATACTCCTAATTCTTGATACAAGTTAAAGAATTAGGCAGTAATCTACTTGTCAGGTAGATACAATTCAAATAAAAAAATTTATAAGAGAAGCTACCCCATGATATGGTAAAAATAGAAGGGGTATATACAGTTTGATTACATATGTGTATGCAAATTTAATCAGAGCCATCTAGTTATATGGCGGAAATAGAAGCACAGTAAAGTAGCTACACATGTTGTTTGTCTGTGTCTGTGCTTAGTGACCTCTTTTGGGCCACTGGAGCTGATAGTTAGACTTAATTGTTTGTGTTATGTCATGACTGACATTTCTAGAAATTATGTGCACTGGATGTTTTACTAAATACAGAAATTTTGCTAAAATTGAAATAAAAGCTGGTAAACTGATTAAGACTGGAAGGTATTGATATGTGAATGTTATATTTTGTGGCCAATAGCTATATATATATACAGTGGGGAGAACAAGTATTCGATACACTGCCGATTTTGCAGGTTTTCCTACTTACAAAGCATGTAGAGGTCTGTAATTTTTATCATAGGTACACTTCAACTGTGAGAGATTATGGATTGGATTAAAATCGCAAGGTCCCCCTGCTCAAGCCAGCGCATGTCCAGGCCCGTCTGAAGTTTGCCAATGACCATCTGGATGATCCAGAGGAGGATTGAGAGAAGGTCATGTGGTCGGATGAGACAAAAATAGAGCTTTTTGGTCTAAACTCCACTCGCCGTGTTTGGAGGAAGAAGAGGGATAAGTACAACCCCAAGAATACCATCCCAACAGTGAAGCATGGAGGTGAAAACATCATTCTTTGGGGATGCTTTTCTGCAAAGGGGACAAGACGACAGCACCGCATTGGGGGGAGAATGGGTGGGGCCATGTATCGCAAGATCTTGGCCAACAACCTCCTTCCCTCAGTAAGAGCATTGAATATGGGTCGTAACTGGGTCTTCCAGCATGACAATGACCCGAAACACACAGCCAGGGCAACTAAAGAGTGGCTCCGTAAGAAGCATCTCAAGGTCCTGGAGTGGCCTAGCCTGTCTCCAGACCTGAACCCAATAGAAAATCTTTGGAGGGAGCTGAAAGTCTGTATTGCCCAGCGACAGCCCCGAAACCTGGAGAAATGGGCCAGTGTGGGCCAAAATCCATGCTGCAGTGTGTGCAAACTGGTCAAGAACTACAGAAAACGTATGATCTCTGTAATTGCAAACAAAGGTTTCTGTACCAAATATTAACTGCTGCTTTTCTGATGTATCAAATACGTATGCCATGCAATAAAATGCAAATTAATTACTTAAAAATCATACAATGTGATTTTCTGGATTTTAGTTTTTTCGATTCCGTCTCCCACAGTTGAAGTGTACCTATGATAAAAGCTACATGCTTTGTAAGTAGGAAAACCTGCAAAATTGGCAGTGTATCAAATATTTGTTCTCCCCACTGTATGTGTATATAACCTTTAGTGAATTTATTAGTAATTAGTTTTTTCACTTTCGGCATATTTTAAGTAATTTTGAAATTGATTTGGAAAAGTGAGTGATTCCTAAGGCTAACTCTACTTGTTGCAGGTGTTCATTTCGGAAATGTGTTCCATTGTCTGACCTGATCATTCTCGGCACCTCAAACCTCTGGATTAATTCTCGCCTCAGCCATTTGACGACTGTCTTCGCATCTTCTCTGGCTGTGGGCATAGCCTCTACCCACTTTGTGATCCTATCTACTATGACGAGTAGATATCTATTCCCTTCCACCCTGTTGTCCTGTCCCATGTCCGTAAAGTCTATACATTTATCTCGGAAGGGAGCATCCGGGACAGGGAAACTGCCCATTACGGCTCCCAACGATATCTTGTTGTTGTGCCCTTGACAGGTTTGGCAGCTTTCAGATACCTCTCGTGCCATATCTGTCATGCTGGGATGCCACCAAGCTACCTCCAAGGTTTTAGCCACACTCTTCCATCCTCCATGTGCTTTGTTGTGCTCCTCTCTGATCATTGATCTTAACAGTTTTGCCGGAGCCACCATCTTCCTGTTGTGGGCCCTCCAGATGCCCTCCGAGTCACGTCCCGCTCACGTCCCCTATTGGGTGTCAAAAGGGGGACTATCAAATTTCTTCTGCTTTATACTTCGGTTTACTTTGTCTTTATTTTCACACAGTTTTATATTTGTTGCTTGCGCTGCGGCTGCCTGTATATTCACGCCTAGTTGGCGTGAAAAGGGGGACAAATGAGGTATGGTTTGTTTTTAACATTAACATTTTTCTGCAAATCTTTTAGTGTGTGGCAGACCCAGTGAAGAACGACAGGCACAGACTTGGAATAGGGGGAAGCTACGCCTAGGTGAGGTGATTGAGGCGAATTACTTCCACCTGTGCTCGTTGGCCACCGGGCCCCGACCCGGCAGCAGCCAATCCGCAGCCAGAGGGTTCACTACAAAAGGCCACAGCATGGACCCGGCGCGAGAGAGGGGGAGGAGGAGAAAGAAGGAGATCCTAAGCCGCTGCTAAACATAAATGTGTTTGTTTTCCCCTAACAGAAGGAGGCTGGGGACATTGACAGAGAGACAGAGAAGACGGGAACAACCCTGACTTTATGTTCAGTTTGCCTCCATTATTTCATTTCTTTTGAGGCTTCGGTCCTATCCATTGCTACGTTAGACCAGAATAAAGACGTTTATTTTATTAGCTCGATAACCTGCCTCTCTGGTTCTTGATTTCATCCGCATCAACCCCTGGGCCGACCACAAGTGACTAGGTTGAGCAGTTAAGCTTGGGTGTCACTATATGCAACTGCAGTGGAAAAATACAGAGAAACTCATAACCACACCACCGATGTCAAGGACTAGGAAGAGGGGCTTGTTTTGGCGACTGTTAAGATAGTATATCTGCCCAGGACCAATACAAGGACGGACAAGCGCCTAGAGCAGGGGTGGGCAAACTACGGCCCGCGAGGCTGTCCCATCCGGCCCACGGAATGCCCTTTTCTGGCCTCCAAATCAATTACGATTAAATGTGGCCCTCCATTTCATTTCAAAATCCTGATGTGGCCCCCGAGCCAAAATATTTGCCCACCCCTGGCCTAGAGGCTGGGACCAGCCTGAGCGCCAGCGATAGGGTGTGTAAGTCTAAACCACACATGCCCTCGTCTTAGACAGGCCAACCCGGTGGTCGGAACTATCTCTGTCTAAGACTATGATAGAAGAACAACAGTGAACCTGTTTACACGAAAATTGCATTTACTACTAAAATAAAGCTGTTATTAATAAAATGTGATTGTTGCCAAGATTTCCTAGTCAGACCTCTTCTGTCTTAAATACCAGATTTGAACATGCAACTCTAACACCTATATCTATTCTGCCCTGCATTTCTAAGGTCTTCGAAAGCCTAGTTAACAAACAAATCGGCAACCATTTTGAATCCCACAGTACCTTCACCTCTATGCAATCTGGTTTTAGAGCTGGTCATAAGTGCACCTCAGCCACGCTCAAGGTCCTAAACATTATCATAAACGCCATCGAAAGGAGGCGTTTGCAACAAAACATCCTTCACTTATGCTGCCAAACACACCATTGTAAAACTGACCTTCCTATCGATTCTTGACTTTGGCAATGTCATTTACAAAATAGTCTCCAACACCCTACCCAACCAATTGAACGCAGTCTATCACAGTGCCATCCGTTTGCTCACCAGTGCGACTTATACCACCCACCACTGTGACTTATACGCTCTCGCTGGCTGGCCGTCTCTTCACACTTGTTGACAAACCCACTGGCTCCAGGTCATCTACAAGTCTCTGCTAGGTAAAATCCCGCCTTTTCTCACTTCACTGGTTACCATAGCAGCGCCCACCTGTAGCACGCGTTCCAGCAGGTATATCTCACTGGTTACCATAGCCGCGCCCACCCGTAACACGTGTTCCAGCAGGTATATCTCACTGGTCACCATAGCAGGACCCACCCGTAGCACCTTTGTAGCTGATCCAAAAGCATCCCAGATTGAGCCTACAGCCTACCGGACAAAAGGTTTTCCAACAGCTGTAGACAACAGCACACCAGAAGATCCACAGGCAACAGTCTCCCAAGCCCCAAAGGTTCTCTGACCCAATCCAAATGAACCTGATGTTCCATTTGTTCAGCATGTACCATGTGGAGCGACAGACTTACAGGCCATGCTCAACAAGCTTCCTAAACTGTCTGAAGGTGGAGGAGAGGCTGTGTTTGAGTAACAGGCTGTAGAACAGGCAACACAGCAACAGCCTACCATGACACAACTACAGACTTCTGATAAGCCACCACAGGGGAGAGACACCTATGGTCAACAGAAAAGGAAAAACAGACAAGGAACAGAAAACCAAGGAGTCCAAGGACCAAAGGAACAACCTGTCTTTTGCTGTGGTCAGCAGCCTGGACACAGACGTGGTGAACGTACCATTAACCCATGGCAACAGCCTTTCCAACAACAGCCACAACGGCGAGCCACTGGTGCATCCGGACAATGTCCTGTTTGATAACCCCCAGGAGAAGCTAGAGAAAACTGACAAGACCCAAGAGAAACCCACAAACAGAAAACACGAACCGTTTCAGATAACATGATATCTGATCAGATGGCCACTTTTACATCTACAAGTCCCATCCAATAACCAAGAATTATGCTCACAATAGGTGAAGAGCAATGCATCTTTTTGATAGACACTGGAGTATGACACTTTGGCTTTGCAGTGGTCCAACAGACCTCACTATGTGGGTTTTGTCACGTCTCCGCCTACTGGCGGCCACTCCCCTGTCCGCGTAGCCCCCCGGCGTTCGACGTCGCCGGCCTTCTAGCCACCATCGTTCATGTTTGTCCTGTTCCCCATGTCCTGTGAACGCATCCCTCCCTGATTCCCTACAGCTGGCCCTCATTACCTGTGCATTTAATCCCTCGTGTGTCTTGTCTCTTCGTTCGGTATTGTCGTATGTGTTGTGTGTCAGCACGTTGTGCTGTTAAGCATTTGAGTGACTCTGTCACTAGTGATTATCTGTCA
>JACXGK010011739.1:0-15331 GCA_016801125.1 Novumbra hubbsi
CTGATTCAGGACTCGGGGGAAGTAGTTTGAGTTCTACAATATATATCTGTATGAATAAAGACGATCGCTTTTTGAAAGACTTTTATTGTGTGATCATTCTCTGATTCGGACTCGGGGAAGTCGCCTGACTTCTACAGTATATAGCACTTAACAAAACAATATATGGGTTGCTAAAATCAGCAGCAAACATTTTGTGTTTCATTTCTTCAGTTAACTACGCCACTTCATGGAAAATTATAAAACACGACCAATATTTCAGAAAAGTTCAAGTACCACCAAGATACCGTTGAAGTTAACTTACTAGTTGAACTCTAAGTAGTTTACTAGTCCCCTAGTACCCAATCAGATGGGTCCATCTTTCGTCACATCCACTTGTCCATATATGGTAAAAGCTTGGCAGCCATCTTTAAATGTTGATGTGGGGATGTCCCTAGAAGTAGGACCACGTTTTATAATTCTGCGCTTTGTAAACTGTACACTGAAGTTGTAAATAATTGTGCATCAGATTTTCCAAGCTTACTATTATTTTTACCTTCAAAATCCAGAATGAGACGTATAACCCAAGAGATATTAGGCCTTTTGTCGAAAGAGAAGAGGGCAGACTGGAGGTAAACAAACATGCCTCTATGTTGTATAGTTGCACAGTAATAGGCAATTTAACCAACGCGCGGTCAAGAATAAAAAAGTAAACTAACGTTAGCTAATGTTCACAAGTTTATGCTTTTCGGGTCTCTCAAAACCTCAGAAAACGCGATTTTACACCACGTGATTGAACCATGATTTACCCCGTAGATACGATGTATTGATTTTTATGGCTACTAACTAGCAACCATATCGACATATCCACTGCTAAGCAAGTAACCGTTATTTTCACAGGTGTTAAGTTGGATATTAAAGGTGAAATTGTGTCCCAGAATGTACATTCATCTCAAATTGCTTTTGTGCTGAAAAATCCCACCCTATTTGAGTTAGTATTGGCGGTTCCCAGTGAATTTAGGTGTGTTTTTTGCCACCTATATCTTTTACTATATCCAATCCAGCATACTTCTATTTCCTAATTAAATGTTTAGTATTCTCTATCCACAATAATACTCTTCCCAGCCCAACCTATAAGATGTACAGTCCAATGTTCCTACACAGGGCCAGGGAAAACGTATTCAGAATGCAGCCTTGTTCTAACAAGGTGATCAGCTGTTTTTTCCTGGATACCGCAAAATGTTCTATGCTGCCTATACAACAATGGCTAAAACCTATTGTGTTTTGGTCAGTACAACTTAAGCAGCAACACAGAAAATTACTCAATGTTCATTAGGAAACTTTACCTTGCTGGATTGGGGAGTGTTGGTCTGACAAAGTGTTGTTGCTGCTATTCACCAAGCTTTTAAAATACAAAATCGGATCCGCATACTAATAATTTTATCATGTGTGTAGTAAATGCCACAAAATCTTTAGAACTATCAGTGTTGTCTGTTTTATGTGTTTCCAAGTTTCACATTACTCATTAGATTTGATCAAAAATTGTGTTTCGGTCTTAACTAAGAAACCGCAGTGAACCATTGTTGAGGAGAGTGAGGTTTATTCATGGTCTTACAGAATACAGACATAGGTTGTTCTGTCCTCAGTTTTGTTCCCCATAGAAATGCAGATGCATGTTATATGCAGTAAAACAGTAGGTAGATCATCTAATATCGGCAAAACTGTTTGTGCATTTTCCATCTGCTATTTGAATATGTGTACATTCGCTGAATGCTTTATGAGTTATCTTGATCCACTGAAACTCCATATATCTCCTTTTAGTAGTGTTTTGCTGCTAAAATGACAATTCCCTGACAGTAATTCCTTCTCCTTTTTCTCCTCTGACATGCAAGATATAAAAACAAAATCACTCCATGTCTCTAATGGATTTCTCTTCACCTCCTTTACCAATATAAATATTTCAAACTGACATAGGGCGATATTTATAAAAAAGTCATTATTTTTGCACTTCATTGTCTATCTTATGTACGATCTCAGCAACTCGACCATCAAGCACCAATATCAAACAGCGGTTCAGTTTCTGCTATCCTCTTCACCCAAGTCTTTCTTGCAAAACAATAATTAATCTAGATGACAAAAAGAGAGTGACATCTGATTCTAGCCTATTAACAGAGCAGCGCATCCTTACCCCCCGAACAACTTGTGGCACAACTCATTTAGATTGTGATTGGTGGTGATTTGTCTGAGAGTGGGTGAGGTCATTCTTTGTTTTTGGTGAAGCTTATTGATTTCATTAAGAACTTTACCATTTAATGATGGAAGTTATATGAATGCAAATGAAAGGCAACTACCCATATATCGGAGCTCAGCTTGTTTGAATCCTTTTGATAAAAAAAACCTTGCTTTACAGACATGTATATTCTTAGAACAACAGTTTGTCTGACTGAGCAATGGAAGTGAGCTTAAACTGGTCTACACAGAGTTTTTTCTTATGTTATTGTTTGCTTACATTTTTGTACTACAAAGGACAGCTTCACTGTCAGCATAATGGAGAGAGAGAGATTGTCGTAACCTTGTATTTTTGGTTACACTGACTGCTCTCTCCTCATAGCTAGGAAATAAAACTTTTCGTTAGAACTCTGGTCACATCCTTAATGTTAATATAATTGTTGCTCATTAACGGACAACACTTCTTTGTTTCTTTGCAGTGAACCTGAAGTGCCAGCCCAGCTGCTTGCTTCTGATGGAGTATACCCGACAGACCCAGAGGGCCATGTTCACGCAAGCGAGTATGCAGAACCAGAGATAAGCAGTCAATGGATAGAGGCTGAAGTACCAGTGAGAAGAAGTCAGTGGATGGAGGGTGAAGAACCAGTGAGAAGAAGTCAGTGGATGGAGGTTGAAGAACCAGTGAGAAGAAGTCAGTGGATGGAGGGTGAAGAACCAGTGAGAAGAAGTCAGTGGATGGAGGGTGAAGAACCAGTGAGAAGAAGTCAGTGGATGAAGGGTGAAGAACCAGAGAGATCTCAAAGGATCAGGGGTGGGGAACAATGCTTAAGGCAATGTGACTACAGCATTGAGAGGAGAGGCTATTGCCTGGATATGGCTAGAGAGTCCTACAGTGAACATATAGATAGAGAGCCCTACAGTGAAGGTATTCCCAGAGACCCCTACAGTGAACATATGGGTGAGCCCTACAGTGAACGTATGGCCAGAGACCCCTACAGTGAACGTATGGCCAGAGGGCCCTACAGTGAACGTATAGCCAGAGAGCCCTACGGTGAACGTGTGGCCAGAGAGCCCTACTGTGAACGTATAACCAGAGAGCCCTACAGTGAACGTATAACCAGAGAGCCTTACAATGAACGTATTACCAGACACCCCTTTATTGAACCCATAGCCAGAGACCCCTTCAGTGAACCCATAGCCAGAGACCCCTTCAGTGAACCTATAGCCAGAGACCCCTTCAGTGAACCTATAGCCAGAGACCCCTTCAGTGAACATATTGCCAGAGAGACAGACCGTGAACATCTAACTGGTGAATCATACAGTGAACCTATAACCAGGGAGACACAAAGTGACCATATAGCCAATGAGCCCTACAATGAACATTTATCCAGAGAGACACGCAGTGAACATGTAGCTAGAGAGACAGAGAGCGAACATCTAACTGGTAAACCCTACAGTGACTCTTCAGCCAGGGAGACACACAGTGAAGCTATAGCCAAGGAGTCCTACACTGAACTTTTTGCCAGAGATACATGCAGTGAACATCATACCGGCAAACCCAACAGTCACCATTTAGCCAGAGAGAGACACAGTGAATCTATAGCCAGAAAGACATGTGAACGAACAAATAAAGAACCCTACAGTGAACATTTATCCAGAAAGACAAACAATGAACATATAACTAGAGAACCTTACAGTGAACATTCAGCCAGAGAGAGACCCAGTGAAAATATAACTAAAGAAAATCCCAGGGAACATTTAGCCAGGGAGACACACAGTGAATATGTATCTAGAGAACCCTACAGTGCCCTTTTAGCCAGAGAGCCCTATGTTAAACAGATGCCCAGAGTTCAACACAGTGAACAACTAGATAGAGAGATCTACGCTAAGCAAATAGCCAGAGACGCATACAGTGAACATCTAGTTACAGAGTCCTACGGTAAACAATTAGCCAGTGACACATACAGTGATCTAGTTAGAGACTCTTCCAGTGAACATATGGTCAGAGAGCACTACAGTAAGAATAAAGCTAGTGAGCTCAACAGTGAAATAATTCCCAGAGATCCCTGCGGTATACAAATAGCCAGAGAGAGACTCAGTAAACATATCAATACAGAACCTTACAGTGAAAATGTATCCAGAGAGGCATATTGTGAACATATAGCCAGAGAGGCAAACAGGGAACATGGGTCTTATAAGCAACACAGTGAACATATTGCCAGAGAGCCTAACTACAAACAATTAGCTGGAGAGCCACACAGTGAACATATAGCCAGAGTGCCTTACAGTAAACATATTGCCAGTGAACTTTACAGTGAACATGGGTCCAGTGAGCAACACATGGAACATAAAGCCAGAGAGCCTTATGGTCAATACACCAACGAGGGGAGGAGTAGCAAGGATTTGGAGCAATCTGTTGCTTCTTCTGCTAGGAGCTACAGAATGGACCAATTGTACAGAGACTGGAGCAGATCCACATTGAGGGAGAATCACAAACCCTTCTCCTCAGACATGGAGAGCTATGGAGATAATGTGGAGCCAAGTCTGGAGGACTTGGAGCTCCTTCGTAAGAAGATGGAACTGGAGATCATACAGGATCAGATAACCCGCAAAAAAGCAGCTCAGGAAACCAGTGAGCATGAACAATTGACTATGCCGAAACACCAGTCGACAAAAAAGAACCTTGACATTTCTATTGAGAATAATGTTAAGATTAAGATAGAGACTCTTAAAGAAAGGGTGAATTTCATTCTGCGAAAGCGTGCACGGACCGATGAATGTTGTTCAAAGGTATGTACTTGCTAGCTCTGAATGTTAATAGCATTTTTCACTAACAGGGTTAACTGTTTTGGAACTGACTATCATTGTTGTCATAATACCAGACCTTTGAACTTCAGTTTGATACCAGAGAAATTGCTCAATTCGAAATAATTCTTAATAATCCTTAATCCTTATCCTTCCTGAAAGATTATTCTCTTGTTTTGTGTTTTGCTAATGTCCTTGTCACTACTGGGATCATGAGGCGGTACCTTCAGCCCATTCAGGTTGCACAGGCAGTCCAGCATCTCCAGGATGGCTCATCCATACTTGCCGTCGCAAGAAAGTTTGCTATGTCTCCCAGTACAGTCTCAAGAGCATGGAAGAGATCCCAGGAGACTGGCCGTTACATATGGAGAGCTGGACAGGGCCTTGGAAGGGTGTCACACTAGCAAGCAGGACCTGTACCTGCTCCCTTGTGTGAGGAGGAACAGCAGAGCATCTCTAAACCTTTAAGCAGATGGACCACAGCAGCGGACGACACTTATATCAGCTATGAACAGCAAATTGAGGCTACAATTTGCACAGGCCCCCCAAAATTAAACACTAGAATCTGGAAAAATCTGTCCTGGTCTAATGAGTCTCCATTTTTGCTGTGAATTTAGTAGAAGTAGGGCCAGAATTTGTTACGTATTTCTTTGGTTTACAACATTATTTGGCATACAATTTACAATAAATTGTTAATTATTGTGCAATTATTTGTGTGACAATTAGCAGTCGACCAAAATGGTTGACTGACAGCCCTAGTTGTCTTGTTCAGTTGTGTGCTGGAGTTTCCCAGTCCTCTTTGGAGTCTAATTAGAGACAGTTTTTGCTGTTCTGCGGGAGATATTACTTTCACCTGATTACATTAACAGTACAAAGCAGAGTTGGGAGGGCTTAAGAAAAAATAATTTAATTGAGGTAAGTTAATTGAGGTAAATTAAATAATAATAATAATATATAATATTGCCCCCTCCTAGTGGCTGGCATGCTCTGTTTAAGTTGTGAACAACGCATTTTGTGGAAGACAAACTGATGACTAAATGGGGCCAAATGTTAACTGACTACTTTAAAGTTGTTCTTCATAGAGCACTCCTGCTTAATTGGTTGACTAGCGCAAGTTATTAAGATACACCAGTTAAAGGGTTGTAATTGCCATGAGGATGGAGATTTTTTTTGGTTATTCTTGCGAAAGCTCTAAACCTTGTGACATGAGCAAACAGGTTGAAAAAGGAGATTAGAAATGTTTGAAACGAATCATACCAAATTGGAATCCAAGTTTAGATTTCTGTGACATCCTTAGTTCCATTACAGGGACTTAAAATTGCCCCCTAGTGCAGATCTGGATTTTGTTAACCATAAACCTCACAGATTAGCATTGGGGTATCATACTACACTGACTGATGATCAGTATTTAGTGGCAACTTTTTCATCGACATTTATTTTGTATTGTTGTCCATATTTCAGGAGTCTGCAGACCAGCATGTCCCTTCCAAGCTTGAGTTCCACTCTCCTAAAGTGGTGAAAAGCTTTTTGGAAAGGATGAACGAATCCGTTCTGCGTAAAGGGGGCAAAGACATAGATTATCCAACACTGGACATCCCTAAACTGGATCATCCCCTGAAACTTAAAGTGGAAGCTTTAATGGAGCATCGATGTAATCTAACAATGAATACAAAGGTATGTCGGGTTTACGAATCGTGCTTGAGAGTGTGAATGGGAAATCACTTTACTCCTTTTCCACAAGAGCAACGAGCAGACAA
Source organism: Novumbra hubbsi (assembly GCA_016801125.1). Classification (NCBI taxonomy): domain Eukaryota; kingdom Metazoa; phylum Chordata; class Actinopteri; order Esociformes; family Umbridae; genus Novumbra; species Novumbra hubbsi. The sequence continues at coordinate 6,768 of JACXGK010011739.1, forward strand.
ATATACCAATAAATGTATACATCTTCTGTAGTGGATAGGTTTTTGTTGATGTTACCCTCATGTCTCCTGTTTTCGCTCTTGTTTTCACTCCACATCCAGGACACAGAAGCCACAGGCTTCCAGCGCTTCCTGGATCTCCTCAACAAAGGGGTGGATGTCGACAAGCTCTCCACCATTGTTAACAATGTCAGTGATTTAATGTCTGTGGAAAATTACCTTCCACACCTTCCACCAATAACATTTGATTTTCAGCCCAAGACCACCTCCAAGGTGGCTACTTTCAAAAGACCCTCCCGGTTTGATGAGCCTTCACCAGATTTCCAATACGAGGTCTGTAGTCAACCCACTCTGATCCAGGGACCGATTAATGTACCCAGGAATTTGTTTGGTGGTCTGTTGAGTGAAGTGATCCCTACAGGTATCTCTCAGGACTGTCTGAAGATCCAAGACGGCGCTCTGCCAGAGGGGCACAGTCTCTCACAGAGTGGCGAAAAGATCAGGCAATCTAGACCGAATGAAGCCAACGCGAAAACAAATGATAATGGTAGACAAAAAAGCAAAACTACTCAATCTTTAGAGGAGAAGAAAGAAGAGAGGCATGAGAAGAAGAGAAGGAGGCATATGTCTCATACTTTTGAGGAGAAAATGAAAATGAGGCATAGGTCTACTTCTCCTGAAGAGGAGAACAGAAAAGCGAGTCATAAGTCTCCTTTAGGTAATGAGAAGAACGAGAGGTGTATATCTCCAGTAGAGAAGAGCAAAGGGAGGCATACGTATTCTATTGAGGAGAAGAAAAAAAGACCTAGGTCACCTTCTGTAGAGAAGAATAGGAAAGAGAGGCTTAAGTCACGTTCTGCAGAGAAGAGGAGGAAAGAGAGGCTTAAGTCACCCTCTGTAGAGAGGAGGAAAGAGAGGGTTAGGTCACCTTCTGCAGAGAAGAGGAGGAAAGAGAGGCTTAAGTCACGTTCTGCAGAGAAGAGGAGGAAAGAGAGGCTTAAGTCATCTTCTGTAGAGAAGAGGAAAGAGAGGCGTAAGTCATCTTCTGTAGAGAAGAGGAAAGAGAGGCGTAAGTCACCTTCTGCAAAGGAGAAGAGGAAAGAGTGGCTTAAGTCACCTTCTGCAAAGGAGAAGAGGAAAGAGAGGCTTAAGTCATCTTCTGTTGAAGATAAGAGGAAAGAGAGGCTTAAGTCACCTTCTGTAGAGAAGAGGAAAGAGAGGCGTAAGTCACCTTCTGCAAAGGAGAAGAGGAAAGAGAGGCTTAAGTCATCTTCTGTAGAGGATAATAGGAAAGAGAGGCTTAAGTCACCTTTTATAGAGGAGAAGGTGAAAGAAAGGCTTAAGTCATCTTCTGTAGAGAAGAGGAAAGAGAGGCTTACGTCATCTTCTGTAGAGAAGAGGAAAGAGAGGCTTAAGTCATCTTCTGTAGAGAAGAGGAAAGAGAGGCATAAGTCATCTTCTGTAGAGAAGAGGAAAGAGAGGCTTAAGTCACCTTTTATAGAGGAGAAGGTGAAAGAAAGGCTTAAGTCATCTTCTGTAGAGAAGGAAAAAAAAGAGAGGCTTAAGTCACCTCCATTTAACGAGGAGAAAAAGAAAGTTGGGCCTGGGGATGAGCAGAAATACGACCAGGTCCAGAGCCTTCTGCAGATGATCGGGTGGAATATGAGTGTAGAGGAGTTGGGTCGACTGACAGACAGGACCCAGGAGAGACTTTATGGTGTTAAGAGAATGCAGGAGAAGAAGGACAAGGACATGGAGGCAGCCCACTCACTTATGGCAGACCAGAATAGTGAGAAGGAGAAAGAGATGAAGATGGTGAAAGAGGAGAGGGAGATAAAAACAGTGAAAACGAAGAGCATGAGGGAAGCGGTCAAAACGAGCAGCATGATGCAGAAAGAAGAGAACCCAAAACGGGACGAGGGGAAGGAGAAAGGGAAACAGAAGGGGAAGGCACACTGTCTCAAACGGCAAAGTTGTTCCTCCTCATCAGAGAGCTCTAATTGCTCCACTCACAGGGGCCTACCCTCTAGTGACAGCAACGTGGACAGAGAGAGAGACAGGAGCAGCTTTATTAGTTCCACAGACACAAAAAACCACGGAAGCAGAGACAGGGAACATTGTACTAGATACCGATATGAGAGGGACCGGGGCAGAGCCAGTTATGAAAGACTAGATAGAGAGACCGGGAGAAAGCTACTGGACAACTGGTTTCGGTCCCAAAAGAGCTTACTTTACCCATACGCCAATGACCCTACACGTCCTCAAGCATCTGTGATGACAACCTACTCACAGTACTCTCAGTACATGGGACAACAGTGCAGCCAACTGGCCAGGGATTTGCCTCCAGGCCACGGTTATCATTCTGGTAACATGAACCCTGGTAACATCCCCTATGGTATGGTGCCCCCTGGTAACATGCACTCTGGTATGATGCCCCCTGGTACCATGCCACCTGGTATGATGCCCCCAGGTAACATGCCTCCTGGTATAATGCCACCTGGTACCATGACCCCTGGTATGATGCCCTTTGGTAATTTGCCCCCTGGAATGATGCCCCCTGGTAACATGCCAACTGGTATTATGCCCCCTGGTAACATCGGCCATGTTACTACGTGGTATAATGCCACGTGGTAACATGCCCTATGGTATACATTCACCAGACATACATCAAGGAGCCCCTCACAAGACACTAAGGACTTATACCAAGGAGGCCCTCACCAGACACTAAGGACTTATACCAAGGAGGCCCTCACCAGACATAAGGAATTATACCAAGGAGGCCCTCACCAGACATAAGGACTTATACCAAGGAGGCCCTCACCAGACATAAGGACTTATACCAAGGAGGCCCTCACCAGACACTAAGGACTTATACCAAGGAGGCCCCTTACCAGACATAAGGACTTATACCAAGGAGGCCCTCATCGGACTCCCAAGGAGAACATTACCAGACATAAAGGACCCCCTTACCGGACATATACCAAGGAGGCCCTCACCAGTAGTGTGCAAAAGCTACATGACAACATTGTTTACAACGGTTTTTCTGGGCACAAAGTGTTTATTTGCTCATGAAAACCCTATATAGCATTAAAAGAACAAGTGAATCTCAATACAATAGGTCGAGTGGTCTGGAAAAGTGCCTGCCACACACGTTTGAATTAATGCTCTTTCAGCAACACCTCTCCCCTCTATTTTTCCACGCTTTTCTGTCAAAATAAGTCAAAATCTTCTGGAGAAATATACAAAGCCTTTACCTTATAAGTAGAGGTGTAATGATACACAATATTGGGTTCATGAGAACGAGACGATATTTTAACATTATTCAAAACAATCTTCAATGGTGAAATATATGAAGCATTGTCTTTTATTTGACTGAAAGTCACAAAATTCAAAACATTTTTTTTTTTTACAAATCATCTTGTAATGAATGTCACTTCAGGTCTTCTTTTTGAGTATGAATTATAATATGCAGTATAATATGCATAAGACCAAACAATATGCAAGCACTGTAAATATTGTCACATTTTAATATTGCGAGATCTCTCCTCACGAGTCACCTATTGATAGTCAGATGCGTCTGTAGAAACACGTATCTCCATTTATACTTATTGTAATGAATTGTCTTGAAATAAATGAATTTTGTAATACTGTAAAATTAAGACCAGGTGTGCAGCTTGCATAATGAAGCAACGTGGCTCTAAACGAAGAACCTTGTTCAAGATGATAATAAGTAAAATACCTATTTTAGAGAAGGTAACGTGTTTCTGCTGTTTCTGGTAAGGTAAGATAAAAGTAATATGAAACTGTTAAATTAAGTAACTGCTCAACACGCTTCAACCCAAATCAAAGTCTGCAGTAGGGCGCTCATGGGTGTTCCAGAGCAACATGAAGAGTTTCTCATTCTCATTGCCACATGAGTTCATATTGACTGAATAAAGTGTAATCGATAGCAAATATTTTATGCTTGGTAATTCTCAACAGCGAAGCAGAATGTTAAAATGCAAACAAGTTCATGTTCAGATCAGTTCATTGTGTTCATAATAAAACCACTTATCTCCACACATATTTCTGAAAACAATTATATGATATGTTTTGTTTATTCATGCTGAAATCTAAAAAAATGATTCCTGAAAAATTGCTATTTTTGGAGATACATGGTGGACTTCTTCCTACTTGTCATTGTATTCATCTTTTTTTGTATTTGGTATAAATGTTATATAGTGTTTCAAAGCAAGTAAACACTAATTACGCAAACAAATAGCTTTTGCACAGTACTGTACACTAAGGAGCCCCTCACCAGACGTACACTAAGGAGCTCCTCACCAGACGTACACTAAGGAGCTCCTCACCAGACGTACACCAAGGAGCCTCTCTCCAGACGTACACCAAAATGAAATAGCCCCTGATGTCGAAGAGGACATAAAGGCAAAGACTCCTTGCAGACGAAGTGGTGGAAGCACATGATGAGAATTTTACAAAATGCAATAAGGGATGTAATATTTACTGTTGATTTTGCTGACAGATTGAGCTGTTACCTCAATGGAGTTTTTCCATTGAGCTTGATATTTTAGTCAAGGACTAGGTTTAGTCTGTGTACACAAAGTAATGACGTAACTTTGAACATATTAACATGTTTGTTGTATGGGAATTGGAAGTATTATATTAATGCTCTCCTTTTTTTTTATAAACACAACATGTGTACATTCATTAACATTGACATGTCTTGTGAATTTTACAGAAATATTGTTACTTGTTCCTCTTAATATAGTGATTCATGTCAATATGACAAAGCTGTTTTGATATTTCTTGTTGTGTTTTCATCCAGCTTGGAGAGTTCAACGTGAAGATGCTGTACATTCTTAAATGTTCTCAATTTAGGAATATTATTTATGCAATATATTATAGATTGCATTATACCTAAAAGTCTTTATTTTCATGGTACAGTATATCCAGGTTTTCAAACACAGGCTTTTGTTTAAATAGGCCTTGGCCATTTTCACTTTGTATATTACTGAATAAAATGCAATCTCTTTGTTTCTTAGAACTTTATCTCTGGATATAATGTATATTTTCCACATAATGACTAGATTGACTAGTCAACACATTTGTATTGTCTGTGTATAGTTTGAACTGCAGCTAAGTGCCGTTCTTTCTGGGGCTGGTTTCAAGAAGAGATTGTCTGGCTTTGACCATGAGCTTGACAACCCAAGATGACACATGCAATCTTACTTTCTAGTACTTTTTTTTTTTTTTATTAGATTCTAAAAATAAAACCCAAACGTGGTTACAAATTACCAGCAATTGTAAACAAAACAAACCAAAATACAACTCCAAAATAAATTACTCAAATAGCCAAAATATTAGTTATTTCTAAATACTGATGAAGTTGCATCTTTGGCAGTTACTTGGAGTGACACGTATCACCCGCCCCAATTAACTTGCTGCAGTTGGATAGTAGTTTCTTTGCATATGGGAGTTAGTCGGCCCAACTTAAAGCTCATCCTTCTCTTCTCCTTCACAGAGACAGGCTTCTCTCTGGCTGTTCATGTAGGGCCTGCAGCCCAGGGTCCAGACTGTGTTGAAGAGAGTGTCTGCTACCGTCTCACAGGCTAAAAGGTGAACAGAGACATGGAGGTTAGAGATTTTACAGAACATTTTGTGCATCTTACAGAAAATAACAATATGCCTGATAAAAGTTTAAGGAAGTTTGGGTTTCTTAATGTGATCTGATACATTTCTCTAATTGCAAAGCACATCGCCACGTTCCCCTGCTACGATATCAACAAAGTTGTTTGCAAACGGTATTTCTGACATTAAATACTGTTAGAGGGCACATCCATTACAACCAGTCCAGCCTGAACCAACCACAAAATATTACAAAACACTTTCAAACCTGCTAGTAGGCTACCAAACTGAAGCTGAAACTGTCCATTCAATTAGTTAGCTATCCACTGCAGTAACAATACATTTTCACAATACTTTTAAAGAAGTAGCTGTAGTATCGAGATATCATAGCTGGGCGGAATGAATGCCACTCCAAAAGATTGTTTCCTTGAAATACAACCCTTTTTTGGCGATTAAAGCGTCTCTAGAACAGGCGCCCTTGTCTTAGGGTGGCTGACCTTCGACCTTCGACACGAAGCCCAGGCTCTTCTTGAGGTCGGAACAGATGCTATGGAGACACCAACGGAACTTGGAGTCGCAGCGGTACTTGTTGGAGCCGCAGGTGTCGTAGCACATGTCCAGCTGGTTGCAGCACTTGGTCATTGCGGGGATGCCCAGGTCAACCTTGGCGGAACGGGAGAAAAGGCGGGGTTGAGCGTTTATGCACGCGTCCTTATTAGTATGGAAAGCGGAGTGCTGTCCTACTATTTGGTGCAAACAACGTGAACGCGACTAAGTGTCTCTGTTGGTGGTGCACGCTTCTAATCGTCTACAGTCGCATACACTGTTGGGTACCGGCAGGCCGAGGAAATAGGAGCTGCATCCGTTGGGCTCCGGCATCTGATAGTCAGGACGAGGAAGCGCAGCTTTCCCTGAGAGAGGAAGAATGTTGTCGTCAACATTAGGTTCCATTCCATTCCAATTCAATCAACAAACAGACAATTTACTCTTCCTTATTTAAAAGCACTGGGAAATTTGAATTTACAAAATGGAATGGGAACTGACCCCAGTCCAGTTCATCACACCATACACTGTTGACTAACTCAGCAAAGAAAGGTCTGAAGTCCGTCAGTTACAGACATCAGACAACAGATATCTTGTTTCATCCGCGAGGGATGATTTAGTTAAAGGGAAACCACAGTCACACGATCACCCAATTTACATTTCCAGTCAAAAACACCATCTTTTAACGGAGATCCTACTTTGTCTAAAAGTGATATCACCCTGTCTGAGGCATATCAACACAAACCCTAGTGGGGTTCAGGTGTGCAGCAAGGTAAGGGGGGGTGTGCTGCTCTGTCAGTTCCAGTGGGCTATAATAAGTTTTGTTTGTTTTTTCTTCTGAGCCAATTATTTTGGCAAGGTGAAAACGTTCAGATGTCAGGAGATTTCAGATGCATGGTCAGATGACTACCGTTCCACGTGAAATCGGTAACATAATAACGTTTGTCTATTGTCAACACTGATAAAGTCCTCCAACGTGACCTGATATCAACTACCTCCTAACTGTAGATCTCCTTTTTCTCTTACTACACCACTGCCAGCTATCTCTCCTTACTCAAAGTCTACGTACTGCGGAGCAATATCAGATGTTGATAACGGTTGTGAGTAATGTCAAAGGAATTGTGTTACGACAGGGCGTGTCCATAAATAAAATGTATTTTAAATGGAATAATGAAAATATTATCCCGATAATAATACTTAACGCAACAACTCCAAAGCCGGTTCGGAAGGGTTGAAGATAGCATACCTAACCATGCTATACAAAGAGGCAGTGACTCGAGAGGTGGAGATTTGTATTTTATTTTTAACATTCCCACAACCTTCCATTTCAAAGTGAAAGAATGATATAGGACATTTTCCACATTAATAAACATTATCTGCACACTCCAGAGTTAATGGGCTTCCAACATCACCAGAGTACTAAAATAGCTCTGATAACAGTGTTAAATGAAATATGGCTGAATACTGTAGATCGTAGAGCACTTTTGGACAGAAAAATAGAAAATTAGGTTGGACGTAAGTTCAGGTCTTATTTAGATGTCCAAAGTTACTTTGTCAATATTGTCAATAATGAATCTACTACCATATAACTACCATAGCTATGCAGATAATATTCAAATATATATGGTTCAATAGACTACCGCTCAATAGATTCACTGTGTCACTGTATAGAAAACATAAATGCCTGCATGAACCAAAATGATCTATAATTAAACCAAGATAAAACAGAGATTATTGTATTTGTCAAAAAAAGGAGGACTAGTATTAGTTAAGATGCATTTAGTCGGGCACTAAAAACCTAGTCCTTTGACCTCACAGCCTTACATTCACCAGTCATATCAAAGCGATCACCAAAACAACATTCTATCATCTTCAAAATATAGCTAGAATAAAGGGCTTGGTGTCCCAGAAGGACTAAGAAGCTTATCCACGCTTTTATCTCCAGTAGGGTCGACTACTGTAATGGGCTCTTAACTGGACTCCCCAAAACGTCAGTAAATCTGCTGCAGCACATTCAGAATGCTGCTGCCATAATGTTAACCAAGACCAAGAGAATCGAGCACATCACTCCAGTTCTAAAATCTTTGCACTGGCTTTCTGTCAGTTACAGAATAGATTGTAAAGTGGTGCTTTTAGTCTATAAATCACTGAATGGTTGAGGCCCTGAATACATTTCTGATATGTTTAAACATTAAAAACACTGTTTTTTTCACAAGCCTATGACTAAGAACCTAAACTTAACCACACTATTAGACTTTAGGCTTTTTTAGTTGCATCGCTTCCTCACATCTACAGAATTTACCAGTTTAGTATGTTTTCATTTCGTTTTTATTCTATATTTATTTTTATTCTGCGCAAAACACATTCAGTGGCCTATTTTATGTATGTTTTTATTCTAG
>JACXGK010011740.1:0-15482 GCA_016801125.1 Novumbra hubbsi
GCACGCGCACAGACCAACACGCACAGACCAACACGCACAGACCAGCACGCGCACAGACCAGCACGCACACAGACCAGCACGCGCACAGACCAACACGCACAGACCAGCACGCACACAGACCAACACACACACCCGTTGCTGTCACTGACCTAGTGAAGCACATCTACATTCTGGGTTTCCATGGTGAAACAGCGACAAGTTACAAAAAGGAAACAAGGGAAGCTGAACTTTTTGTTCCTGGTCGGAGGGAGCTGCCGTCAGCGGTCTGGATGGGCCAGTGTCTCTTAATTGGATGTTCGGGCCCGAGTCTGTGCCCTCTTCTCTGGACGTGTCTAAAAATGGTACCAGCCTTCAGATTCGCACTTTCTCTATCCTTTTTTCCTCCAATTTCTAAGCTGACTTTTAACGCTAATTGGAGGAGAGGATACAAATAATAAAGAAATAAGAAGAAATAAGAAATTATTTTCTATGTGAAAAGATAATAATTGGAATTTCCGTCTTCTTGCCAAAGTTGATTGAATTGAAATGGAATCGACCTCCACCGTGCCACCGATATCCAATTTGCTTCAACAAGAGTTGAAGAACTGAGAAAACAAGGACCGATTAAGAAAGGCTTTAACTGCTTGTTAAGCTTTATTACAAAGTCTCGTTTTCAACAGGGGATGGTACACTTAGCTGTGTGGCTAAAGTATTGCCACTTGTTAAATTTACCCATCTGGGTGTATTTTGAATACAACTGTAGCAATGGCGTCCAAATGTCCGCATCCTCTTATTACTCCTGAGCCACACAGGAATAAAAGCACTGGGCTGACTAGATTCTATTTCTGTTTCTGAATCGAGCTGTGGGGTTCCTTTCTGTTATGTTACGTTGGCACCGGTAATAAGGCGTTTCGTTTGTTTGATCTTTTTCTATCTGATTCAAAACAATAAAAAAACGAAGAAGAACAGTAGCAAGCCTTTTTTACATGTCATTTAGCTGTGGATTCCCCAACATACAACCACCTATAACTGAGTGTTTGATTGATGGTGCCAATTGAATCTATTGTACCTTGTTTCTAAAGGTCAGCTAAAATATGTGTGGTAGTTGATCAAGGTGCTTTCTTTCAATGACCTGGTTTTCTTTCTCCTCTTCATGCTCACTGCAATGCACAGAGAGATACGAAACAGAAGAATCTGTGTTGCTTTTGAATAGTTTTATAGAGGAACTTATGGGAAATTAATTCCAATTCAAAATCCAGTTTTTCTTCCTTCTACCCACGATAGCCTACCCTAATTCTAACCCTAATCACAATTGAATTGTTTCAAACCCTGATCCCAATCCCTAGACTAATAACACAGAACCCTTTCCTCTTGGGGACATGCAAGAGGTCCCCCCAGGCCCCAACGGTTTGTTTTACTATCCTTTTGGTTCCCACACGATTAGTGAAATGTTCACACACATGAACACACGGACACACAGTGACTTTTAAAATAATAGAGGCACTTATCATTTACAGCAGACGACCTTCAGGGTGGGCTTATACTGTTGCTGTGCTCACTTGTCTGTGCAATTTCTACCAGTGTTTATGAATGGTTCCCCCAGTGAGAGCGGGTGTCAGTGAACATGTGTGTTGCACTTCTGGGAATCTTTATTTAGTCCTGCGTTGGATGCTTGCTCACAAGTGCACGGCTCTGCCAATATTGGCAAAACCTACCATGTTCGTGGTTGGGAGTGTGTGTTTCTGTGCATTAAATAGTGTCTGTGCGTATGTACCCAATGTTTCTGCAAGGATGTACAGTAATGTACAGTCTACTGCGTGTGCGTATTTCCCCTGGAGACTGAGACAGGTGGGGGAAAGCCAAAGGGTGCACTCCTCTCATCCGTGACTTTTAGCCATAAATCTGTTAGATGAATTCCCCTGCGCCTCTTTCCGTTTCCAAGGACATTCACGGTGTATGTTGTTGAAAGACAGGAGTCACTTAAAGCTGGACGTATGGAGCTCTCCATGTTGGGCTTCCTTCCCAGCACTGTTATTGATGCCATACACTCACACACACATATTTGGTTGTATTATCCCTGTGGGGACCGAATAAGAAATAATTTTTCAATGTATAATTTTTCATAACTCCAATCCCTAACCAAAAATGAATTCAAACCCTTTATCTTTACCCCAACCCTAAATTGAACCTTTTCTTTAAATCTAGCACACCGGGAGCCGGATAAGGATAGAAAAGCTCACAAACATACAGGCAAAGGAAGAAATTAAATGTGGAGAGTGGAGAGGAGGGAAACTAATTAAAAGACAAACAACAAAGGCAGAGGTAGAGCCTGACTAAACATGAGAAGGTAGTGACTGTGTTTGGTGAAAAACAAATAGGAGGTAGTGACTGTGTTTGGTGAAAAACAAATAGGAGATAGTGACTGTGTTTGGTGAAAAACAAATAGGAGGTAGTGACTGTGTTTGGTGAAAAACAGGTGAAGGTGCAAACTGTGTTGGTTGAAAACAGGATAAAGTACAAAATGTGTTGGATAACTGATGAAACACAGGTAAAAGTTGTGACTGTTTCAAAACCAAATCGGTACAAACTATATATGTTGAAAACAAACGGAAAAGGCAGTGTATTTATTTAAAACGGAATGCATAATGTAAGAGAACTAACCACAGTGGTTACCTGATTACATTGCAGTATATACATTGAATAAACAATTTGTGTCTGTGTATGCGTGTGTTTACAGTTTATACGATAAGATAATTTGCTATTGTATGTCCTTTTCTAAGATGGCTGCTTTATGCCCCTGCCTTCTAATGGATCTCCCTGGGGACTGGCTTTACTGTCTGTCTCAATGGGCCTTTGTCAATCCCAGAGGAAATAAACTGTCTGTTACCTCCCAAACACAGGCACAAACACACACTCACGACCAAGACACTCTTTGTATGTAAATGGGCGACACAGCATCAGAAAGCGGCCACCATGGTGGATTGTTTGTCATTCCAGGTAAATCTCGAGCTAGGTTCATTTCTATTTCTGATTGGTTCACCTGAGGTGATCCGTGGTTGCAGATATCTGTGGCATCAACATATACACAACCCCAGGGAGAAAGTGGCAGAAAAGAGCTATTTTCAACTCATTTTCACCTAGAATCTAAAGAAAGAAGAGACAGCCAGTGGTATTTATTGCGCTGGGGATGGAATTGGAGTTTTGAAAGAGATAGTTAATGTTTTGTCCTCAGGGGTCTGTTAAAAAGTCAACCTGAAATTGTGACTTAAAGCAGTCGTTCTCGTCAGTCTTTCATCTGAATACTAAAACAAAAAGCCATTCAGATGGCCGAGTCTAGATGAAGCAGCTAGGGCAATAGGTCATATGACCTATTGAACTCTACAAACTAGCCATTTGCAAACCACACTCATTAAAAATATCTTACTTGGCACAGTTTTATGCAGAGGGATGTAGGGGTTAGAGAACTGAAAAGGGAACACATGTTAGATTTGTCCCTGATCAAGGAAGTTAACCACTACGATCTGGTCCTTGCTTACACATCAGCCAGCAACCAAGGGAGCAAGTAGGGCTAAAATCCTTGGTTCTTTTTTTTACATACTTAATTCAACAGTGAAGTGAACTTAATCTTTGACATGAACACGGTCTTAGTATGCAATGCAAAGTGTTCATGCGTTAGCGGAGCATGTATTACCACTGGGTTGAAATCATATTATGGCTGCATGTTGAGCTACGTCCCTGCCTGCTTATTACAACATGTAGGCAATAATCCACATGTGATTTACTGGCGTGAACACTATTTAATGACATCATTTCAATCACACACACACATACACTTTACATAGAAACACACATACATGTGCAGATTGCACACATGTTCACACAACGTTAATGGGTTTGCCGTAGGAAAACATCCCGTCAATGAAAAATAATGCAAGTGAAATCTGCTCTGGTTTTCAGATAATGTTTACAACACAATAAATATTGTGAACACTTTATGGCTTTGTCAATATAACCCAAACATTTTACATGCACATATACTACACCTGTCAGCTTGTTTTTGGATCAAAATGTTTTTCCATTAATAATGCTTTTTTCACTTACCATAACCCAACAGAAACTAACCCTGGCCCTACTTCTAACAGTGAACTAGTTATAACATTTATTTTGAATCTAAAGCGGTAGGCAAACACAGATCCTCATGGGAAGCAGTAAAATTACCCCTAAATGATGCCCAAGCACACTACTATTTGATTCACTTACACTTTACCCATGTAACCATAACTCGTGAACTCCTAGACTTAACCCTCAGTCTAACCCTGAATCCAGTTATATGATATATTGTAAACTCAACCCCATAACGCTTCTTTTATTTGTGTTGTTAGTAAGATCTGGAAAAAAAGAAAGACAATTGTGTCATACTCCAATTGGTCCTCATTATGAATTTGAATACTATAAGTCCTTATTTTCAAAGATTTGAATACACACGCAAATAAATACACACGTACACCAACTAGCTTGATCACCATGGTGTTGGCTTGTTGTCATTGTTATTAGAGATTGTCAGTCCCCCTGTATTATCAGTACAGAAACTCAAGTAACATGATCAACGGTGACAAACACACACACAGACATGGAAACACACACGCACTGACTCAACAACTTTTGGATTATATGACAGATCAGCACTGACAGTCACTGACACCTCTGCTCAAGAAAGGCCATCAAGTATTTATAAAGGCCAGGTGGACTGCAGCTCCTAGTTTCCAGTGATCTCCTGTCCTCTGTTTCCCTGCTAGCTACGTTACTCCTGTCCTCTGTTACCCTGCTAGCTACGTTACTCCTGTCCTCTGTTACCCTGCTAGCTAAGTTACTCCTGTCCTCTGTTACCCTGCTAGCTACGTTACTCCTGTCCACATTCTTGTGAATAACCCCTGTCTAATTTGTAAAATACCCCAGAAATCAACAAACATTCATGCAAGAAACAGCTAACTTAATTCAGCCTTTACTGTAATTGCAGAGGTCTTCTGTTCTAAAAGTCATGTCATACTGTCTAAAAGGGGTCCCACACATTGCTACCAACTCGAATCCAAATAAATAATAGTCTAATAATACTAATACAAGTAGGCGAATGAGGGACGAACATTATCGGTGTGTGAGATGCTCTGAATTGTATTCAAAGGGATGGAATTGGTTGTAATTTTTCAAATAGATCATGTGTCAGTTCCACTTTGCTGTAATCCCTTAATGAATTTTAGGAGACATGCTTATTAGATATTTAATGTTGGACACCCATGACACTAAATGTGATTTCTTTTCTCGTGTCAAGGTAACACTACAAAGGTAGATGTTCTTCTGAGTGTTTGTTTATGATATTTAAGGAATATACATTTTGATGACATATTTCAACCATGCCTACTAATTTTCGACGTCTTAATAACTAATAATAATCTGCAAGCCACACCCCTAGTAAAACAAGCCTCTAGTCTTCTGTTGTGACCTGCTGTGTTGTGTTGCTCAATATGACGCGAGTTGGACAGCCCACTCATGTGGCATACAGCATAGTTGTTTGTTGGAATAATTGGTTGGCTGGCATTTGAACAGACCTATATTCAATCTCACAGCAATAACAGCTTTGCAGCAGAGGGGAAAAGATAAACTGAACTTAACTATCATACTGACATTCTACGCATTAACTGATAATTAGAAAATTTCATACATTTGGACTTGCAGTACGACCGAACAGAACAACCCAGACTTGCTCTTTTGGACTCAACCAACCCAAGGATGTGACCCAATGTCTACTGCTGGGTCATCCAAGCAACCCCGAATTTTTTTAGAGTGTAAGCAGACATAGTTCCTATTGATCCGGGGGAGATTGACGTTGACCACAGGCTGATTTAGCTCCCCCGTGGGCCTTGCTCTTGAAAACAAGGGGAGAGCTGCTTATAACTCATGGCCGCCGGTCTCTGTCCTCGGCACCTGTCAACTCTCTGGTTTACAACTCCAATACCGAGCCCTCCTGCAAGCAGCGAATCTTCTGGTTTCAGAGGTCCATGCACTTTTTTTTATTGTGTGTGTTCATTGCTTTACAGAACATAAATGAAAAAATCAGCCTGTATGTTTCTGAGTTTTGTTCGTTGTAATCTCTGTCAGCTTGTCAAAGATTCAAGATGTCCTCTGACGCGAGTCTCGCTAAGCCTGCTCTGCTTCTTGTCACACTGCTCTCCAGATCATATTTTTCCCCAGAGGAAAGGGCATTCTCCAGCCAACAACCACAATTCTCCAGCTAAGCTGCCACAAGGGGTTGCTAGAGTGTGACAAGTCAAGACAGCCCTCTCTGACACACGGTGTTGAGACAATTTGCACTGCCCTCTGATGGCTCCCTGAGCACTGTTGGAATGGTGCAACCAGGATCAAAGAATCATTCTCACAATAATGCTGCTATTCTGCTAGGCTTTGACTTTACCACCGGGCCAGTCTTGAAGCTCCACTTCCTGCTTGTTGTAATTAAGGATATATTTGGTTATAGGACTCTCTGGGATCCTCATCTCACTGTTCCCCGGGATGTTCCTCTCCACTTATGTTCATCTTCCTTCCTCACTGAAAATAAACTGGCCCAACATCCTGTCTTGTTATGTTGTCCTTAAGACTCGTTTACAGATACAGTTTCATACACAGTAAAATAAAAAATCTGTGAGTTGACTGAATTAGTTATGACAGTTTTTTCACTCAGAACCGTCTGGTATATTAATTGAAGTTAGTCATGAAAATGCTTTGGAAGAAGGTTTGGAGGAATGTTTTCAGTACGTTTTGGCTCTAGTTGGCCTTCTAGACATTGGTACTTGAGTACTCACAGAGGCGCCCCAAACATTCCCTGTTTTTTAACTATTCAGAACTGGCAAACCTACATTGGCTTCTGCACAAATAACGGGGCCCTTGATTGCAGATACAGGTGTGCAATTTCAAGTCTACATCAAAACTGTCCGGGGTTCCCGAGGAGGGGGTTGCGCACCGCGGTACACAGCCGCAGATTGTTGTAGAGAGACGAGGGAGGGAGATGGATGATTCCTGCCACCCATTGCTCTTGTCAGGGGGAGCAGAGAAGGAGAGATGAGGAGGACCTGTTAATGTGCACTGTATCATTCATAACGGTAATACTGGAATGGCTGGTCGCTAAATAGCATCATTTGTCAGGGGAACGGGCTGGGTACCTTGCTGTTACAGATAAGGACCAGCAGGCTGTTCTCACGTCACACACACACACACACACGGATATCGGCAGACAGTGAGCAGGCGAGCACACACACTGTCCATCACTGTGTAGTTATGAATTCACATACATTCTCCAACCACTCCCCAAGCACTGATCTACCCTTTAGCCTGTGCAGGGTTCAACATTACCCACGGCCTGCTGGCCCAGAACCGCTAAGAACTAACGTTGACGAAACATTCTAATGAGCTGGGATGGTCCAGCGAGTCGGCAAAGCAGAGGTTCTGGGTTGGAGCCAACTCTGTGCTACACCAAAAGCACGTGGTCGTCGCTAAAGCACACCGCGAGCCATCCTTTATAACCAGACCCAAGCTCACGTGAGACTTCACGCTACTGGATCCCATTTACTCCCAGCAAGAGAGTCGCTACGGGTAATATTCCCCACTCAGTCACAATCTTTTTCCCTCTTTAATCTTTCACATTGCGTTGGGTCCTAGAGACTGGGAGTCTATTAAAACGCTGTATGTCATGTCCCCCATCCCCCAATCCCCGAATGGCAGCCAATTCCCTAGACCGTCCACTACTTATGACCCTGGTCCTCAGTAGCACACTACTTGGTGAACAGGGGCCCAATCAGGACCTAACAATGTCTTCCCAGATGTTGCAGACATGTCCTTTGAATGGAGGAGAGGGGGAGAGGATGAGCTATGCCGTTGTAATTGATGAGTGTAAAAAGCTTAATTTACACCGTCTTTGACCAAATTATAACTCATATTGAAAGCAGCGGCATTTGCATAAATCTCATTAGTCTCAATGAGAGGGGTTCATAAATCGTTCTATTAATTAGTCGTTTTGGGCTCCTTTCAGGGTGGAAATAGGGTGTATTATAAAAAAACGAGGGGTGTGCGATTGTAGAGCCTAATTGGTCTTTGTTAAGAAGCCCAGGCCTGGTGTCAAGCCTGATTTAGTTGCGCTTCTTAAATACAGTGCTGAGCGTAACACAGAGGGAAAGGATGCCGTATTCCTGGTTATGACTTATGTCTCTGTCACTCGTGTACAGTACCAGTAAAAAGTTTTCGACACACTCACCCGTTCACTAGAATGAGAACATGTTTCAAAACCTTTCACAGGTACTGTACACACGTGAGTGAGAAAGATGTAATGACCAGGAATACTGCATTAGTAACGTGTCAAAAGCTGCAACCTTTCAGAAAATCTAAAAAGTGGTCAGAAGCGTTACCTTTTCAGACGAGAGAATTATGTCGGTGTGTAGATTGTTCAGGATAGTTTCTCTGACAACTATGGACATTGCAGATTGCTGTGTGGTGTTTTATGTTAGGGTAGCATTATACTAAATATCTTGTGAAGTCAGGGTATTAGTAAACTTTCAGGTGCATTTTTTGTTACAGTGGTTTGCACCCAAGCAACAGGCAGGTTGGCTACACTAATGGATCAAGAGATTTTCTGGTTGGCAGTTTTGGTTGCCTAGCGTTGGACATGGACCCACTTCCGGCACAACTTTTCTTTACAGACTAAGTGCACGTGGTACTTCTTAAACAAGGGGGTTTGTGTCTGCACTTAAAAGCTGTAGTTTGCCCTTACAGATGGTCCAGGGGGGGAAACCCTGCTCCCCGATGCCTTAAGAGGAGCTCTAGCAACAGACGAGAACACATGAAGGCATCTTGGACTCTTCCTCTGAAAATAATCTTTCCCGGACCTTGAGGTCCTTCAGTCGGCGCATACTATACATTATTTAGCATAAAACACAAACCCACGGTCTGCTGATTGGGTGCACTTGCTCAATAATGTAATCAGCCAAATAATGAATCATGTGGCTACAACTAAATGCAGTACATAAAGCCTGTGGACACTGTCAAGTGGTGTGATTGTTGTTTGAACTTTATAATGGGGAAGATGAATGATCTAAACGCCTTTGACCATGGGACGTTGGTGCCAGACTTGGTATCCGAAGTCAGTCTCTCTTACAGAGAATGTTGCGATTTACCAAAAGAACACCCAGTGAATGGATGTCCCCTGGGTAAAAACACACCTTGTTAAGGAGAGAGGAGTTTCTGAAAAGAACAAATGTTCACACACTTCACAATTGATGAGTGTAAAAGGCCATTGCCTAGTTTCTCCTACCTTATGATCTGTGCATCATTCATTTGTTGGAGGAAAGATTTCAGTATATAGTGTGATGAAGCAACTGAATTTGCAGTGTGTGCTTTTGTATTGTTTGCTGGGGTGCCAATAAACCAAACACATCATGTTGGATTGAGAAAAGGGCCTATTGTCTTGTAGATCTTCCTCCGGTGTGAACTTTGAATCTGTTATGGGATAGTAAAGACCGTTGAGTTCTGCGGTGATCTCTGCTGCTTGGGCGGCTCTGTCGTTGCAACCTGGTCTGGTAACATATATTACAAACGTGTCATATGATACATATGTTAGGGAACTGGACTCTTGACCCATCGTGGTGCACATTTACCAGTAAACACGTATGTCTTGACTCGGGGTGTGAAATACACAGGTCACCCCATCGGGCACACGCTTCTGCAGTTAAACATGTACATGTTCCCAGTAAACATAAACACTTGGACTCTTGGGTGTTTGGAAGAGAGTGTATGGGTGATTCCATTAGGCGTACACCTGGGGCTAAAACACATGTGTTTACACACTAACCACTGTGACCACAACCCCAGTTAGACTCTGCAGTGTCTGTACTGTAAACATGCAGCAACAGCGCCATCAGTGGTTGGAGTATTACATTACCGGCAACTTTAAATACGGATTAACAAATAAGCAAAAGTATATTACTGTGCTGACCACCATGTATGTCTTAATTATTGCTGTCAATGTTTTTCTCTCCAACTAGCATCCACTTGGTTAATCCACGAGCATCACATTCGCTGCTACATTGATGGTGTTTCCTGGCCTTACTCTTTCCTGTTTTAGTCGTATTTAATACTTTTCAAAAGCCTGTTATTATTTTGCTGGTTCAATTTAAAAATGATGGCATTCCATAGAAAAAGGTTCATTGGAAAATCACAGCAGTTTGACATCATTGCTGGAGACTAATCATTGAGTCTGGGCGTTGAGAGGCCATCCGCCATCCTCCTTGGTTCCTGGCCAGCACCCACTTTCGAGGGTGGCTGCTTCAATGCAACTAAGATGCTTCAATGCTCTAAGATCCAACTGGGCCAATGGCATATGGGAACGTTGACAGAAAGGGGATTTTAACCACACATTCCAGCATGAACTTGTATTGAAAAGAAAAAAACGCTGGTACACTTCTTTTGGCTATCTGGATGAGTCATTGCAATAATTCAGTTTTAGCGTGCCAAGCTATAAATGTCTTAACTGGCTATCTTGAGACCAGTGAATTAGAGCACCTGCTAAATGACTAACCTGCAAAGGTTTAAGTGGTAATAGGTGCCATTTTGGATACAACCATTGTTTAATTTGTCTAACGATTGACCCCATCTCCTTCCGACTTTCCAGGCTCGTCATTGACCAAGTTGGAGGCATTCGACCCTGATCAAGAGCCTCTCATCTATGGGGTGTTGGGAGAAGAGGCCTTGAGATACTTTGCCGTGGAGAAAGATACAGGAGTCGTTTGGCTACGTCAGGCCCTGGATCGCGAGGTTCGAGGACACACACACACACACACTTTCTGCCTGACATGCCAAGAGTTTGGCTGACGCATCTCTCTCTCCATCTCTTCCAGACCAAGTCGGAGATGCAGGTGGAGTTCTTTGTGAGTGACAGTCAAGGGGTAAGATCCCGAGCTCTCCACAACATTGTGACATGTTGCATCACATCTGTCAAGTTGCTCAAACACACTCTAGTTCCAACTCCCGACCAACCCCCCCAGAGTTATTTGGCCCGACATCTGTCTTGCAAGTAACGTTCAACCTCTGAAACACACAGACGTTTTAACATGCGGTTAAGGGTAGCATGCTACAATTCATACAGCCGTCCCGTGGACAGTGTGTGTACTTTCTGTGGACGGGGATTTGGAGAGTGCTTGTTTGGTGCGTGGTTAGCTATTTTGTGTGTTTCTGCTTGTTTTAAATCAGTACTTCATGAACTGTTGCAGGTGGTCAAAAACACAGTGAACATCCAAGTGGGAGATGTGAATGACAACGCCCCTACCCTCCTCGGACAGCCATACACAGTGCGCATCCCAGAGGTAGGACACACATTTAAGTGTATTAACCGAACAAGCATTTGTTCCCCTCGGTACTGATCTAGAATCAGTTCCACCTCCTACTACCTTAACCATTTAGTGGGCAGAATGTGGGCCTTTCTAATGACATACATGTGATCCTACGACACAAACTGTGGGCCCTTCTAATGACATACATGTGATCCTACGACACACACTGTGGGCCTTTCTAATGACATACAGGTGATCCTACGACACACACTGTGGGCCTTTCTAATGACATACACGTGATCCTACGACACACACTGTGGGCCTTTCTAATGACATACATGTGATCCTACGACACACACTGTGGGCCTTTCTAATGACATACATGTGATCCTACGACACACACACTGGGGGCCTTTCAAATGGCTGACCTATATGTGATCCTACGACACTCACACAGTTGGCCTTTCAAATGGCTGACCTATATGTGCTGTGTGGTAAAAACCCTCAGAATTCTCATTTATGAAAGAAGTAAACAGGGCTTTTGAATAGGACTCCCCCTGTGCAGTGCAGAACTCCCTCTCTTTCCCTCCATAACTCCCTCTCTCTCCCTTCGTAACTCCCTCTCTCTTCCTCTATAACTCTCTCTCTCCCTCTGTAACTCCTTTAGTCTCTCCGTAACTACTTCAGTCCCTCCGTAACTCCCTCTCTCTCCCTCCGTAACTCCTTCAGTCCCTCCGTAACTCCCTCTCTCTCCCTCCCTCCCTCATTCTCTCATCTTTCTTTCTCTCTATTTCACTTATTTTTTTCCTTTGCATTTTCCTCCTCTCTATTCCAGTTATTTCTCCCTCGCTCTCTCCCCTCTCTTTTCTTGCCCTCTACCTTTCTCTCCATTTCTCTCTCCCTTCTGCCCTCTCCTTTCTCCATCTAATCCTTGATATGAAGTAATTGCCAAAATGGAGTTGAAGTCTGGATCTTCAAACAGGGGCTAACATCTCAGGCACACACCAAACACACACACAATGTGTTGTGTTTATATTGAGTGCGTAGTCTACTCCCAGTCTTTGGAAAATCTTCAAAGCCACTGGGCTTTTTCTTCCTTTCAATCCATATAAAGTTAAGCAAATCAACTCAAAGAAAGAGGAGGCTGTTTAGCTTTTCTCCGTTCTCCTATGGGTGGAGTGTAGGTAGACCACTGCCTCACCCAGCAGCCCCAGGCTTTATTTCTTAATTATACAATAGACACTTCTGGTTCTGGATGATGAATGGCAAAAATACAGCTCTGTACCATAATGTATTGTATGACAAACTATGGCAACAGTCTGTTCAAGCAACCTTAAGCATCTGTATTCAAGTGTCAACTCTTTGTATGGGTTCATATTTTGTTGTTCTAGATAAATCAAGAAAACCCCACAAAAAACAACACTAATTATAATTTCATATTGGACAACAAGGTGATCCAATGAAGATCCTACATTTAATAATAAATAATATTAAGGACACAGTGCACCATCCTGTTCATTCTTTATGGTGTCATTACCATCGGTGACCTCTGTAGGGCAAAGCAAACAAACTGCAACATCAGTCTATCACCCTGTCACTCACTCAACAGGAAACGGCCAATCACAAATTTTCATCAGCATTGCTGTGACGACTAACTGTTTCCTGAATTTGACGGTATAGAAAACGCGACAAGCAGGGAGGAAGGGGTTGGAGAGAGACATTGATATGGAAAAGGATTTGAATATGATGCGGGGTGTTAGAGACAGATGAGAGGGAGAGATGGAGTAAAGGAGATTAGAGAGAGTCTGAAGAGAGAAAGAGGAATGAAGAGAGCAAGAGGGAGAGAGAGCCTAAGGGGTTAGGGTTAGGGTTCGGGTTAGGGTTAGATCAAGCAGAAACAGATACAGCAAGAAAATAAAGAGTGAAGGAAAGATGATGATGTACATGAGGTCATGAAATCGAAAACAGAAGTTGGATTTAGACATTGAAATCAAATACTGCCCAATTAGAATAGTGAGCATATTCAGTTATGACAATGCCTCACTGTGGCAGGGAGGTGGGCTGTTCAGAAGAGTAGTGTGGGTGTGTTTGTGTGTGTGTGTGTGTGTGTGTGTGTGCGTGTGTAATTGAGCAGGTGGAGAGGAGTGCGTGTAATTGAGGAGGTGAGAGGGGGTGTGTGTGTGTAATTGGTGGGTTTAATTTGTGGTGCTATAAAGAGGGTGAAGAGAAGCAGGTGGGCTGCTAGCATTCCTCTGTCAGCTCTAATGAGCTGGGCAGATTTACAGCAACCAGGCATCGCATCCAGTGTGAAGACAGAGGCATAAAGGTGTGTCTCAAGTAGCACCCCTTGCCTAGTTAGATCCCTACTTTTGACTCGGGCCCTCAGGGCTCTCCCATAGGGCTCTTGACAAAAGTAATGCACTGTTTAGGAAATAGGGTGTGAATTGAGACGCTATCAGACACTATCCACCAAACACAATGTTTGATTAAAACAGCAGATGGGACCCAGCCAGATTCCCCATTCGATGGAATGATGGTGATTGTGTAGGGGTGCTGCATATTGAGTAAGGACATGTCTTCCCCTTGTTCACACTAGTAAGTAGTTTGACACATCCTTATACATTACTTTGTGGTATGGGCTCCACAGAAGCACCATTTCAGACATTAGGCACCTATTATAATCAGCTCTGCATTTCATTCAATTAAATTGCAAAATGTCCATATCTTGTTTATATTGTTCATATTGTACATATCTCTATCAAATAACAAAACAATATGGATAAGGGAATTATTTGCATTTCAAATATGTTTTTCAACTTGACAAACTATAACAAACAGAAGACAAACAGATAACATTCAATAATGTTTATTATTTTGTAGTTAAAATTGAAATTGCTAAAGTAAAAAAAAGTCTGAATGTATCATAAATATTGCTGTAATTCTCCTAGAACAACAATGACATCACATGGGGTGGGTGTCGTACGTTTTTAGGGGCAAATTGTACTGCTCTAAGATATTTTTATTCATGTATTTCGTACTGATACATTTCCAACCGCATGTTAGGCTAAATTATAGGAAACACAGTCTCACAAATAATATGGTATTTAAAATGTTTACAATATGATCAAATGGTACACATACCTTGGTTAAATGTATGAACTAAACAAATGTTTTAACCAGATGTAAGTTAACATGCGTAATAATTCTGGAGTTGCCTCTCATCAACAAGCATAATGCCAAACGTTGGCTGGAACATTGTAAAGCACGCCTCCACTGGATTTTGGAGCAGTGGAAACGTGTTCTCTGGAGTGATGAATTGCATTTAGTTTAATGGGCTGGGTGTGGTGGATGCCAGGAGAACGCTAGCTACTAGTTTGCAGAGTGTCGACTGTAGTTTGGTGGAAGAGGGATAGTGGTCTGGGGCTGTGTTTCAGGGTTTAGTCTAGGCCACTTAGTTCCAGTGAAGTGTTTCCTTTTTGGACAATTTGGTGCGTTCAACTTTGTGGCAACAATTTCTTGATGGCAGTGCATAGTTGGAAAGACTCATATGATCTTCGATCAAGAGCTAGGTTGACACAAATGAGCGTACAATGCGTATTGGTACATATGGTTGCTGTTTCTCCAACTGACTGTTTGCTTGTGCATGTATCCAGGCATCATTGCATAGATCTGTGCATTATTACAGAACAGTACAGTATATTATCAACTAATGTTTTAAAATGTCGTTGTTTACATTTGACCTCTATGCCCCAAAAGGCAGTAGTTTACTAGAAAAAACATTTTGTGTGAACATTTTTGTTCAATCTGTCATCTTTTTGAGACTGCCCGTTTTTCTGTCTCTCAGATGACTGTTTGCTTCGGTTACACACATTCCAAACCCGTTGTCTTATGTGACTGTTTGGTTCCGTCACACACATTCCAAACCGGTTGTCTCTCAGGTGACTGTTTGCTTCGGTCACACACATTCCAAACCCGTTGTCTCTCATGTGACTGTTTGCTTCTGTCACACACATTCCAAACCCGTTGTCTCTCAGGTGACTGTTTGCTTCTGTCACACACATTCCAAACCTGTTGTCTCTCAGGTGACTGTTTGCTTCGGTCACACACATTCCAAACCCGTTGTCTATCATGTGACTG
>JACXGK010011741.1:0-15611 GCA_016801125.1 Novumbra hubbsi
AGGTAGCATGGTCCAGGGTTAGTACAGAGCTGAGGTAGCATGGTCCAGGGTTAGTACAGAGCTGAGGTAGCATGGTCCAGGGTTAGTACAGAGCTAAGGTAGCATGGTCCAGGGTTGGTACAGAGCCAAGGTAGCATGGTCCAGGGTTAGT
Organism: Novumbra hubbsi; assembly: GCA_016801125.1. Classification (NCBI taxonomy): domain Eukaryota; kingdom Metazoa; phylum Chordata; class Actinopteri; order Esociformes; family Umbridae; genus Novumbra; species Novumbra hubbsi. The sequence continues at coordinate 152 of JACXGK010011741.1, forward strand.
ACAGAGCTGAACTAGCATGGTCCAGGGTTAGTACAGAGCCAAGGTAGCATGGTCCAGGGTTAGTACAGAGCTGAACTAGCATGGTCCAGGGTTAGTACAGAGCTGAACTAGCATGGTCCAGGGTTAGTACAGAGCTGAACTAGCATGGTCCAGGGTTAGTACAGAGCTGCAATAACATGGTCCAGGGTTAGTACAGAGCCAAGGTAGCATGGTTTAGACTGAGACCAGCCAAACACCCGTGGTTGGAATGCTGAACCACAACAGAGAATCTGCATGCGTGAGTAAGTACCCGGTCGAGAAGAGGTCCCAAGAAGGTGGCACAGCCCAACGCAGAAAAAATAGGGTATGCCTCATACCACAAACGACCACAAACACCAACGGTAGTGACTGACCAAGGGGGAATTCAATTGATTAGTTAAAAGTCTATGGTAAACCCTGTTGGCCAACAAATGGGGTAGATTTTTGCGGTTGAATGAAATGTATTCACACAAAGGATCCGGGACTACAAAGCCTGTTTCATGCCTACTTTAAGCAAGCCTTAATGTCAACTATGTTCTTTTAAATGTTAGTGCTTCGAAATGGCATGGGGTGAATTTGCTCATTTGGAAACAGCCCGTATGACATCGTGCCATGCACTGTTGAGTTTTGACAACATTCTTTAGATCTAATAGCACAGGTGGTAACAATACACAGAGCTAAAATATTTGGTTATGCTACATAGACGAGTGTCACTACGTGACCCTGCAGACATTGTAAAAGCTTTGATCTATTTTTATAGCATCGTATTCTCCATTCAACACCGGGCAGTTGAACTGTTATTTCCGAATCTTTACTTTCAGTAGAGAATCCGACACACATTACTTCGACTACATTAAAACAATAGCCCAGCTACAGGGACCAGGAAGTATTATTCCTTGTTCGTGGTCGTCGTTGCTCTTCAGAGACCACCTGACTTCTGGGGTTGTATCTAATGTACGCTAAACCGGTGGCTATGTGCCGTTGCTCTGTCACACAGGGCTGCAGTTACACCCACAGGTGGGATCCGTGGTGAACTGGGTTCAGCTGTTCTATGACCTCGGCTCCCCTTTCTACTAACACGAACACACACACACAGACACACACACACACACAGACCACACTCACAGCTGAGCGCTGCTACACCAAATGCTCCCGGTCCCGCGAAACCCCTTTTTTAAGTCTCACATAGACAGAAGCTGGTGGAAAGTCACTTTTTTTTTTATTCCATTCGATTGCTGCTTAATGGACTTGGTGAAGTACATCCATTCATTTGGCACCTTTATTTGTTTATTTTCTTCTCTTTTTTTTACCTCATGCTTCATGAATAAGTAAATGGTGTGTTTGGTTTCCCGGCAGTTAATTATTTAGGCGACAGTGATACAGGCCTCCCCTCCCGTTGCCTGAAGAACGCGCCAGGACCGCGTTTTAGCCCGTTTCCAGGCAACCGGGGTGGATATAGTCAAGCATCAGTAACACCCTAATGATGGCGTGCATGCGAGCGGAGTGCAAACCACGCATAAACACCGGGCTGCCGTTTGTGTGTACCGGCAGTGGGTTAATGAAACACGTGTGTTGTTATGCACCTCAGGCCTTTATGGCGGAGCAAAGCCGTCGGCCTACTTGTGACTGAAGCCTTTGTCGAGTGTGTAAGAGTGAACTATCAGCCACGTCCGCCGTCGGTTGCGCTGCTTTTGAGAGGCTCCCGGTACGGTCACCAGGGAATGTCTGCTCTGTTTGATGAGACGCAGGGTCAATCAAGGAGTAAATAAATGATTGGCTTGGCTGCAAAAGCAGCTACTCAATCGATTCGGCCCATTGATCCAGAGATGGTCTGCAGTGAGATGAAAGTGTGGTGGGGGGGGGGGGGCATTTGAATGAAGTATTGAAATGAAGACCTGATTGGAATTGTTTGTTCTCTGTTGGATTTGTCTTCAAATTAGGTTTGGTAATACATTAAGCCACTGAGCGCTGATGCCCAATGGATGGAAGGCTATGGTGTGTAATATGTCTCACGTTAGGAGCGTGTGTTGGCCTACAACATGACACTAAGGTTAACGACTTGACCATTCCGACAAGGACATTGGCTCTGGTTTCAGTGGTGACATGAAGCAGTATTAATGACTAGGGGAACTCACCTCCACGCTTGGCGTTAATTATATCGCCAGAGAGCTGAAAGAGATCACAGGCGGTAGGCCGGGATTGGTTGTGTGTAATAAACTGTGTTTATGTTAGTGTGTGTGTATATGTAGTGAACTGTGTGCGCGCGTGTGTGTGTGTGTGTAGTGAACGTTGTGTGTATGTGCAATGAACTGTGTCTTGGGATGTTTGTGTGTTTACTGAACAGTATGTGTCTGTGTGTGTGTGTAGCGAACTGAATGTATATCTGATAGTGTGTCGTTGACTTCATATGGTTAATTACTCCCCTGTTTGGTAGGAAGCCTGATAGCATCAGCTGTGATTAGGTTCTACCGCCAGAGGTACCCTCCTCAAATTGTTGTACCGCTGATTTTAGTCTACATTGTAATCCTGAGTCACGTTTTCTGTTAAATACCCATGTTTTTGTCTAAGAGCTTATCACAACACATTGTGGTATTATGTCATGCTTTAAATCACAATAGAATTTCATGCTATTCATACCGGCTCTGCTGCACTTGAAATAATGATGAATAGACATTTTTCAATCTACACACTGCAAAAATGAGCAAAAATCACTGGAATGAATTGACATTTTAATCTAAATACTGAATAACTAACATACCATTTTGTTTCTTTTTTGGGATATGAATACAAGAAATGTCAAACGATTTTAATATACCTGTTGAAATACTTTGCAGATCGTTTGACAACTTATTTTTTTCTACATATTTATATTAATTCATAACAAAGGAAATTACCTTAAATATCATGCGTGTCAGATGTATTTGATGTTTTAGACTAAATGATTCCAATTGCTGTAGGTTAACCAATTTCAGTTAAAGCAAATGTTATCTCCTGGCATGTGATTTAGTCCTGGTTTTACGATCCCTAATTGCGATGTCCTGATGCCCCTCGTCACCGTCGGCATTCTCTGGGTGTCTAAATGTGTCTGTGCCATGTACGCGCATTTGCCTGTCAGGTGCGCACGGGACCCCTATTTTGTGACGTCTCCAGAGGCCGCTCGCGCCCAGCCATTCCCCGCTGTCTCTTAGCATTGAATGGGCGATTGTTCAAAAGGGTAATCGCCAATTCACACCAGATCTCTCCTCAACCGGGTGTCACTCCTTTCCTATTCTCCTTTGTGTCGCTCCGGCATTCACTCGATGACCACCACATTGACTTGATTTTCTTTAACGGTCCACCAGCCAAGTTCGCATCCGGGTACCCCGTCAGTGTCTGTTTGCGTGTTATGGGGCCACAGTCCAATGTCATCTCCAGTATATCAACAGAAATGGGCCCCTCCTTAACGCACAATAAAGAAGGGCCTCGAGCCAGGCCTTCTACCTTCTGCTACATCTCTAAGCTGTGATACAGGGCGACGGGCGTGCCCACCATAGTGTCTGCTTTGAGCTAATGCCATGGCAGCCCCCCGCTAACCCCGCTAACCCCGCTAACCCCGCTAACCCCGCTAACCCCGCTAACCCTGCTAACCCCGCTAACCCTGCTAACCCCGCTAACCCCGCTAACCCCGCTAACCCTGCTAACCCTGCTAACCCGGTCTCTCTGTCCTCCGCAGTGTTCAGGGAGCCCTACACGGTACGCGTGGCGGACCAGCGCTCCATGCGGGGCAACGTGGCCGTGTTCAAGTGCCTCATCCCGTCCGCCTACCAGGAGTACGTCAGCGTCGTGTCCTGGGACAAAGACACCGTCTCCATCATCCCAGGTAGGAGCACCCCCCCACGTAGACCCGAGGCGGATCGGTTTGAAAGGGTTGGCTAGAAGGGTGATCGTGACGCGATGGACACGCGCCTCTTAGCGCACGCGATGTTTTGAGCGTGCCGTCGCCAAATCAAGTCAGGTAGTCGAAAGTACAACGTGAACTCATAGCCGTTGTTTGTAGATGTGCTGTAGGATTGAAGACTGTCTGGCTTGTCGGTTGGTTATAGAGTATTTGAAGGTTCGACGTGTCATACTCTGGCCTCACGGATGCCAGCGCGATTTGTTTTCCAGCGCACATACGTTCAGTTGGGCTTGAAAAGCACAAAGTATTCCATGATCGAATTTAGTCAAGCTGGTTTTGCTTGCATTTGTTTCATGGGTGAATTTGGGGTCTGGATTATTCGGTACCGTTGGTTGGAGCCCTGATCTGTTACGTGGTCTTAGTGGCATCTTGTCTCCACATAGGGGGCAGCGGGTAAGAAATTGTCCAATTATTCAAAATGGATTCTCATGTAATGGCCTCTCCCGGGGTGATCTGTGGCGAGTCACTCATTGCCATGTTTAATAGCAGTGTGGGGGATAAATCAGACTGTGTGTGTGTGTGTGTGAGGTTTGTGTGTGATGTGTCTGTGTGTGTGTGAGACGTGACTGTGTGTGTAAACGCTTGCATTTACAATGCTGTAATTCAATGACATTGCCTCATTGTAGCTCATTGGAATGATGGAGTGGACCTGTTTATCCTTTGATCACATTCAGACCAAAGCTACCAGCTCCAGCTACCTCAGGAATACTTTATTTATGTCCACACCAAAGAATCCAGCCACACCACAAATAACGTATTAATGTCCACACCAAAGAAACCAGCTACACCACAAATACTTTATTTATGTTCACACCAATGAAACCAGCCACACCACAAATACTTTATTTATGTTCACACCAATGAAACCAGCCACACCACAAATACTTTATTTATGTCCACACCAATGAAACCAGCCACACCACAAATTCGTTATAATTAGACCAAAGAAACCAACCATGCACACCAAAAAAATCAGGTGCACTCTAAAGAATATCTTTATATTTAGTCCAAATAAACAAGCCACAAAGGTTTTTTTTGTATTCTGATCAAAATAACCGACCATGATTGAAAAGCTGTCTTCATATCCTTACCTAAGAAATCATCCATTGTCTTTGAATTCCGGCAAAATGCAAATTTCCTGTTTAGTGGTTAGGTTCATGATCACGTAGTAAAACTTTAGACATGAATGTTACATTATTGAGGATAATATTTGGGTAAAAATTAGGCGAGGATTAGTACAGGATTTACACTTAAAGGATAGAGAAAACAAATATGTACCTGTGTCTGTCTCTGTGCACAATGACCTCACAATCTCAAACAATAATTAGTGTTTGTCCATGTGTACAATTTTTGATTTCTAAAGGAAGGAATGAGGCATTACCTCATTCATTCTGAATGGTTTAAGTCACATTCTTCTATCCGCTGCCACCTACTGCTGCATACTAACAAACTATATTTAGTTTTGTTTTATGTTGACATAACTGGGAGAAGAGCTAAACTGAGGGGTGGGAGTTTTTTTTGGGGCCGTAAATTGTGATTGGACCCTAAAGGGTATATACGGGTCTTTGATACATTTGTAGCTTACTGCTGCTGCACTTTCATAAACAAATATATTCTCTGACGGATGATGCCAGGTAAGCCTACTTTGGAACAATAGGATGTATTCGGGAAGGTGCAACAAACATAAGCAACATGGTGTAAATGAATTGCTCGATTGTGTTAGGTTTGGCTTTTTGATCCAAAAATGTAATGAGAGTGTTTTTACGAGAAAGTGGCAGGGAGTGTGCGTTGGTAATTCCCGGTTTGCTTTTGAATGCGTGAAAACAGCTTCTCAGTGGCATGCAATCCGAAACAGCGTATACCTTCTCAGTGGCATGCAATCCGAAACAGCGTATACCTTCTCAGTGGCATGCAATCCGAAACTGCGTATATACCTTCTCAGTGGCATGCAATCCGAAACAGCGTATATACCTTCTCAGTGGCATGCAATCCGAAACAGCGTATACCTTCTCAGTGGCATGCAATCCGAAACAGCGTATACCTTCTCAGTGGCATGCAATCCGAAACATCGTATACCTTCTCAGTGGCATGCAATCCGAAACAGCGTATACCTTCTCAGTGGCATGCAATCCGAAACAGCGTATACCTTCTCAGTGGCATGCAATCCGAAACAGCGTATACCTTCTCAGTGGCATGCAATCCGAAACAGCAGGTTCTCAATAGCATGCAATCGAATGTCTGATGATTTGCATGATTTGAATTCCCATCCTCCGCAGTCAGAGTCAGCGCTTAAACCAACCATCCACACTCCCGTTCACCACGCTCAGGCCAACCACCAGTCAGCTGGTCATGTAACCGCGCTCACCGCTGACTGGACTGTCTTCCAGTCATTTATAGACATTTTACTCGCACGGCCAAACGTCTACTATTGACCGGCGTCTGTTGGGATCTGTGTGCCTGTAAATACGCGGTGTTAACATTTGCTCTGAGGTGCAGAAATAAATGGAAGGGTGTCGGGTGAGCCGGCCCAGTTCTCTCACAGGTCCCTCCTCTCGCTCCACCTCTGCTACCTCAGCCCCGCTTTCATCTCTAGCGAGGCTCTGTGTGTGTCCTTCACGCAGGAGCACTCATTGATCCAGCGCAGCTGCGTTTTATGTGTGTTTGTGTGTGAACAGGGCCCTGGGGGGGGGGGGCGTTCTAGACAGGATCGATAACGCTTGCTGTCGGATTCTCCTCTCCTTGTCACGGATACCTCAGTGTGAGTGATGGATAGATGTTACTGTGTGTCTCCCTCTGTGTGTGTGTGTGTGTGTCCAAGTGTGTGTACGTGCATGCGAGTGTTTGCGCTTCCTGAAATGTATTAGCTGATTAGGGCGTAAAGGCCTTGCCTCCGTGGCTCTGTAGACACGGCGATCGGCTGCCGGTGGCTTGAACTCAGTTCATTATGGATTGGCAGCTGTTTGCATTGATTCAAGCACCAGTTCACTTCACACCCAGCCATCGGCCAGGTGCCTCCGTCCCACCGAGCACGGGGGGGGGGTCATCTGTGGTAAACGGACCGAGCCACACGGCAGTGGACGGGACCCGACCAGGCCTGTTGACCTTTCCCCTTCACAGCCAACTCAATGCTGTCTCCCACATGTTTTAACTAGCCAGGGTGGTGCCAGGGTGGTGCCAGGGTGGTGTCAGGGTGGTTCCAGGGTGGTGCCGGGGTGGTGCCGGGGTGGTTCCAGGGTGGTTCTAGGGTGGTGCCAGGGTGGTGCCAGGGTGGTTCTAGGGTGGTGCCAGGGTGGTGCCAGGGTGGTGCCAGGGTGGTTCTAGGGTGGTGCCAGGGTGGTGCCAGGGTGGTTCTAGGGTGGTGCCAGGGTGGTTCTAGGGTGGTGCCAGGGTGGTGCCAGGGTGGTGCCAGGGTGGTGCCAGGGTGGTGCCGTCTGCAGAGCCTCCTGCAGCCGCGTGTTGACTTTATTTGCAAGTTTATTGTAGCTCAGTTGGTGGAGCATTATATGCTTGAAAGGCAAATGTAGGTGTTCCGTGGTTGAGGTTAGGGATGAAGCTACGGTTGATGTGTCACCTGTGAGGGAATGAGCGCGGTCAGTGTTTGGTACGGTCCAACCAACCACATTAAAAGTAGCGGCAAGCAGTGTAATAGAACAAGCGACCATCGGAGTGGGACTGTGTGGTTCAAACACCCGTCTGCCGTCCTCACCTCAACACCGTGGCAGGCTGTGAGACCACTAAATGGGGACTGGCACTCACACCGCACCTGGGGGACGGTAGGAGATTGCCATCTGGTCACCGCAGATGGTGAGGTGCCCATATTTCACCAGGTCCAACATAATCTGCTACCCGCAAAATCAGCGCGTCCCGACATATTTCCTAATAGAACGGGCCGTTGACTCTCCCCATCTTCAACTGCCACGTCTCACCCTTCTTCTCTCGACTCCTCCCTCTCCCCTGTCTTTCACTCTCTTTTATTTTCTCTGTCATCTTCCTCTCTCTTTATCTCTTTCCTCCCCCATCCCTTCTTTCTCTGTCTCTTCTTTCCTGCCTCTGCTCTGCCTCCTCTCTCTCCCTCTTCCTCTCTCTATTCTCTCGACTCCCTCTCCCCCGCACGAGTCCCCTTTTCTCCTCCTCTCTCTCTCTCTCTCTCTCTCTCTCCCTGGTACAACATGGGAAGAGTATGACAGCATCTTCCCCCGGCAGACAAAAACACACATCGTCGGAGTACCAATTATACAGTGCAGTGAATCAGAGCGTAGAACATAGAACATGGGACATCCCATCAAACACAGCGCAGGATACACACTCTAACATACACGCGCCATTGTAAACACACACTAACACATGTACACACCGTAGTTACCTATACAGGATCCAGTGTATATGTCTCCTGTTATCCAGAAGGGGCCCGTTAGTTTTCTCTGTGTATCCGGCCAGTAGGCCCACTACCGTGACATATACAGCGTGACAAGGCCAGCACACGTCTTCCCTGCCGCAGGTTTAGCTGAGCTCGGATTGGACTTGGTGAGGAGGCACGGGTGTGTGACAGCCGGGCCCAGTATGACATGACCCCGCAAGGGTCTCTCTATGTGACAGCCTAATGTGGTTGTAGGGAGTAGGGGAGAGAGGAGAGGGGAGGACGATGGAGGAGGGGAAGAGGAGAGGGGAAAGATGAAAGGGTAGGAGGTGCTTTGGTGGATCGGTGGCGTTCGGTTCCTTCTCTCTGACTTAGTGAGCGTATCTGTGTGTGTGTGTGTGTGTGTGTTATTGTGCCGCTAGTTAGTGTGTCAGGTTGTTATTATCCTTCCCCAGTCAGAGCTTAAAACAGTGAGTTTTATCTTGTCGCCATGGCAACGGGTGCGAAACGTTGCTCCGAATGTGGAAGGTGTGAGGATGCATCGCTGCATGACTTTTATTAGTGCATCACCATGGATCTGACGCACGCACACACGCACACACGCAGACACGCACACACACACGCAGACACGCACACACTGACACACAGACACACGCAGACACCCAAACATACAAACTCTTTCCCTCGCCCATTGTGAAGTTGAAGTTTAGGTGTAGTCTGATTTAGCAAGACTTGGTGTCATTTTAAATGTTCCTAATTTGGGTCAACACATGGGTCAACAAATCCTTCAAACTGCTGTGGTCCTTCAGCAACACTTTGAGGACAATCACATTTATTTGAGCAAAAGGTTTTTTATTGCATCTGGGTAATGCCAAAATCTGTCTATCTAATAAATGTATCTCCTTTCTCTCTCTCTGTTTCTCTCTCTGTGTTTCTATCTCTCTGTTTCTATCTCTCTGTTTCTCTCTCTCTGTTTCTCTCTCTCTGTTTCTCTCTCTCTGTTTCTCTCTCTCTCTGTTTCTCTCTCTCTGTTTCTCTCTCAGTGGAGCGTAGCGTCATCACAGCTGCTGCTTCTATATCCAGTCTCCATTTTGAAACCACTCTGCAAGGGCCTCACTACTCTCCCCCTCTCTCTCTCTCTCTCTCTCCCTGCCTCTCACTTCTCACTCTTTCTCCCTCCCTCGTTCTCTCTTTTCCTCAGTCTTTGTTTCCCTGGGTGGGGTCGGGGGGGCACTTAGTGGGGACAGTAAGGGACGGGAGGCTTCGTGACGGTAACAGACATCTGACATAGATTAAGGACAAAAGTGAGGGATGGACAGAAAAGAGCCATTAAGAGGCAGAGTGTAGCAATCCTAAATTATGCAGACGGGCGGAGATGGACGGGCACGGGGAGGAGAGTGCGGGAGACAGATGGCCAGATGGGGCGAACGGGGAGTTAGGCACTTTGAAATACTGATGTCGCCTCCACCCCAGGGACCCACCCAAGGTGCTTTCTAGATGGAGAAAGGCTCCGCGGTGCCCTGGTGGATCAGGTCAACCCCACCCCAGCCCTCTCTGTCTTTTGGGGTGGAACGGAGATGGGGGTATTTACCTATTGATGTGGGTGTTTGCACGTGCTGCGTAACGTGTGTGTGTGTGCTGGGTTATTTATTCAGCCCTGGTGTTTGGATGTTTTACAGGGAGAGCAGGTGCTGGAGGACACAGAGGGTGCTCTGTGTGACATTGTGGGGGGGGTGGGGCTATTCACCACAGTCCAGAACCCTGAACCAGGCCAGCATGGCTACCCGTGTAGCCAACGCATCACGAATACAGTATAGTACCTCTACTTTCTTTGATGGATCGGCGGAAGGGTGGATGCATGGGTGGATGGATGGACGTGTGTACGGATGGATTGGTGGACGCGGAGTCACGAATGGCGTACGTGATGATTAGATACTGACAATTGCAGATTGAAAGATGCCGTGGAACAGAATCAGTAGGCAGACAGACAGATATAGATGGATAGATACATGGATGCACCGACAGTGAGTTTGAAAGGGAGAGATGGAGGGAGATTGGAATGGGGGGGGGGGGTAAGAGAGGGGGGCAGTGCGCGAGGAGAATTTCAATGGACCAATCATGCAGGCAGCCTCGTTAGCTGGGGGAACATTTGCATAGTGCTTCGTCTGGCCTTACTGTGGGACTGAGGCTCCCGTTCCCCTCTCCCGTTGGTTACGCATTAACCCCCCGCCGTCAGAGTGTGCTCGCGCTCCAGCGTGCGTGCCTGCGACCATGACCGCGGCCACACGGTCTCTGCAAAAGGCCTTTTCTCGGGCCATTTGGAGACCCTGTACCCAGTCGGCAGCGCCACGTAGCCGCCGCGACGGCGCGGTTGGGTCACACCCTACCGAAGGCCGCGCTGACCCAGCCCCCGGAGTGCTCGTTAACCAATGAGGCGGCGAGGCGGCCTGGATAACGAGCCGGACGGTCCTGGCGCCGAGGACGGACGTGGTTCCCGGGGGCCAGGTTGATAATGGAGAGGAACTCGGGGCGAAGTCGTAAGTAACGAGGAACATGCTGGACGGCTTCTTCTAGTAACCCCACTGACAAGGCAGTTTGACAGAGGAAGCAACCATGGTGTGTGTCTATGTGTGTGTTTGTGTGCGCATATGAATTTGTGAGCGCAATCTCAGGAAAAAGTTGAGATTGTCAGTGGGTCGTTGTGGCCTGAAGTGAAATAGTGTTTGTGTGTGTGTTCATCTTATCTGTCGGAAGACGACTGGTGTCCTCTCCAGTCGTCTTTGCTTACACATACACACACAAATACTGATACTACACTGACTTGTACATACTAAAATGTCTAATGGATGAGCCACAGTACGTTCTTTGGCTGTATAATAATATAGGTGGTCATTTTGGCAAGGGAATGGTGTATTATCCAAGGGCTGCCGTGTTTGGGGAGAAAGGGTGTCTTATCCTGACTGGGTTGCCATGTTGGTGGAGGGATGGTGTGTTATTCTGTGGGTTGCCATGTTGGTGTAGGTATGTTGTGCTGTTTTGGGGTAATCATGTTGGTGTAGGTATGGTGGATTATCCTTGGATTGCTGTGTTTGAGGGAGGGTGTGGTATCCTGTATGGGTGGCCGTATTGGTTGACAGTATGTGTTTGTGTGTTGTCCTGTTTTTTCGGCCTTATGTCTTATATGGCTAAGTTTTGACTTGTGTGGAATTTCCGGTATGAGGGGTTAGGTTTTTATCTGGCAACATGGGAGACATAGGGAAAGACAGAGAGACAGATAGGGATACAGAGGTATACACAGAGGGGGAGATACTGTAGAGAGAAAGACAAAAAGACAGACAGATGGGAGAGAGAGACAGACAGTCGAAATAAGAAATAAAGACGCTGAGAAAAACATGTCTGAGCTGTCAATTTAATTTAAAATGGGCTTCGTGGACATGATAAGCATGTCTTGCAGTAAACAAAATGTTTCTCACTCTTTCTGTCTCTCTCCTTCTCACCCTGTCTTTCTCTCTCTCTGTCTCTCTCTCTTTCTCTGGCCAGGGAACACAGATCTAACCATCAGCCAGCAGATCCTCTCTTTGGCCTTTCCTTTTTCTCTCCTACATCCCTTTTTCTGACTGACAGATCCGAGCTAATCAAAGTAGGTGATGGAGGCAGCCAAACCTGCCCTGACTCTTCTCTGAGGCAGAAAGCAAAGCACGGAGAGAACGAGAAAGCATGAGAAAACGGGGGGTAAAGAGACTGAAGGAGGCAGTGAGGAGTAGTCAGGAGGAAGACAGGGAAAATAAATCAGTGAGGAGGAGTTTGTGAGGAGGATTCAGGTAGGAAGACTCAGTGACACAGAGTCATTGATGAGGAGTCAGTATTTTTTATACAATATATAATACAAACAAAATACAGATATAAAACAGATTAGAAGACTATGACTAGACTATGTATGTACGTTAGGATTAGGCCTGGTAGGCTTTGCAATTAACTATGCTAGATTTTCAGAAACATACTCTCTTATATACTTTCTATATCATCATACTTTCAGATGATATGGTGACTAGACAATTAGTCAACTGGTTTAACATACTTTTTCTTAGCAGAGGGTGGACAATGTTCACCTACAGTTGAAATTACAATTGGTTTAGAGCTGATAACTCAAAGAATCTCTCCACCTTCTCTCCACTGTCTCTCCACTGTCTTGCCACTGTCTTTCCACTGTATCGTCACTATCCCTCCACTAATTCTCCACTATCTCTCCACTATCTCTCCACTCTCTCTCCACTGTCTCTCCATTGTCTCTCCACAGTCTCTCACTGTCTCTCCACTGTCTCGTCTCTGTCTCATCACAGACCTCTGCCCTTTCCACAGCAACTGAAAAGTTGGTGTGTTCCCACTAGCCCAGGGCTAAGGGCCTCATTATCCCACTTCACATTTTTAAGTGGGCTAGCACCAACCTTAGCCCAGGGCTAGCTGGCACTGTATCATGGGAGCATAACATTGACCGTGTGTCAGTGATGTACATTACTCGCATACAGGAGAGAAGATAGGGTTTGTTTCTTGTCAGATATAGGTAGTTTCTTGTCAAAATTGTCTTTTGTAATATTTTTATGTTAGCCCAGGGGTAATGGAGACGACAGTCAAAAGGCTAAGGTATAAATATGTCCTTATTGTGTGAACACAGGCTAACCTGGAGCTGAGATAGTATGTAGTAAGGAACAATGCAATGGGAAAAGGCTTATTAAGAACATTTTCTCATCAGTCAGTTCTCCTACCATTTTTTTGACTTGGATGGTAGACACAAACATACACACACACAGACATATCAACACAAATCAACACACACACACACAAACCAACACGCACACAAACCCACACAACCAACACACACACACAAAACAAGACAAACAGGCACACGCTGGATCAATAACCCAGGGGAGAGAAAAGGATGGTATGTAATGCAGTTTGACACTAGTCCACAGCTTTTGTTTTTTGAGTACTTAAACATTTGCGATGCATTTGTATTTTAGTCATTTTTGCTCTCCTGCTCTCTAACTCTGTTTTTGCTTTGCTTGATGTTTCTCCTCAAAACAACGTATCCTTGGTGTTCTACATGACTTGCTACCTGTTCAATGCTACCTAAGTCATTATCTTCCTGTTTTGTGTCATTATTAGCCTACTCTTTTTATTTAGTTGCTTAATTTTTGCCTTTGCCAGGCAATTTTTTTTAGTATGTAGTAAGGAACAATGCAATGGGAAAAGGCTTATTAAGAACATTTTCTCATCAGTCAGTTCTCCTACCATTTTTTTGACTTACTCTTTTTATTTAGTTGCTTAATTTTTGCCTTTGCCAGGCAATTTTTTTTACTACTTTTCTCTTTCCAGTTTTCCCTTCCTCATGCTTTTGTCTGTGTTCTTTTGCTTTGACATTAATGTTTACGATAATCAGAGTTCTAGTTTTTTTTTAATTCTTTTTAATGTGTTGTGAAAATATGTTGTCTTCTCTGTGGGGTCGTCTGGAAAGTTTTTTATTTGTCTCTGTCTTTTGATTCTTCATGGCTCCAGGTCTTTGAGACCGCTGTAGATATCACCCAATACGGTGTTCCCTGGTTCACTCTACCCACTGTATTCATTCATTTATTTTGTTTTAGGTTAGACACTCATTTCAGTTGAATGCTGTCCTTGCTTTCACACATTCCCCAAACTCTCTTCTGTTCTGCGCCAACACACCTACTGAAGGCATGCAGAGACACAACGCAGCCACATCTGTCACACACACACACACTATATTTATCTCTCTCCTTTGTGTACAGCCCTCTCTTGTGTATAAGCACAAATTGTTCCTGATGCACATGTTGCCAGTTGAGTGTTGACACACAGACTGAGCCACTCTGTTCAGCCTCATCACACCACACGGCAAAATCCTAAATATAAGTAATAGAAACACACGTATGTTAACATACACAAACGCACACAGACACACACGCTTACTGAAAGATGGTCGCCATCGCCATGGAAATATGTTGGTAACAGCAAATGTATTTTCTGTTTTTGCTTTGAAAGCGGAGAGCAAACATAGTGAATGAGGTGGTTGATCTGCCGGAAAGGTTTCCTCCTCTTTTCTAGATCTTCCTCCTCCCTTCTTTTTCTCCTCTCTTTCCTCTCGCTTTCCTCTTGTCATCACCTCTCTCTGGTCTCTTTCTCATCTCCTCTCTTCCTTTCCTCTCTTCCTTTCCTCTTTTTACCAACCCTCGCTGTCTTCATTCTCTTTCCTCTCTCCCTTCTCTCTCATCTCCCTCTCTTATCTTTCCTCTCTCTCTTTGCTCTCTCGTGTGTCTCTTCTCTGTTCTCTGAAGTTCAACTCAATTCCAAGTGCCTTATTGAAATGGAACACGTTTGTTTGCATCGCCAAGGCAATTGGGAAATGAGAAACATAATAAATAACAGAACTAAAATAAAACAATGTAAATGACATCTGCCATTGTCAATCCCTCCTCCAGGTCTGGTTGTATGTTTAAGCAATTTATGTGCAAGTCAGGCTTTAATGAAGTGAGCTAACATGGGCTCCTGTGCCCTTGACCTATAAGTCCCTAATGTAAAGTGAGCTAACATGGGCCCCTGTGCCCTTGACCTATAAGTCCCTAATGTAAAACTCTTGAAATCATTTGATCCTTTTAGACCACCATCAAACCTGTCACTATTGTGGAGGAAAAGCATTCAATGTAACTAATTCTCCTGATATATTTCTCCTTTCTCCTCTTCCCCAAACTCTCTCTTTCCCTTACCTTGTTTCACAATTTTTCTTCTCTTCACTTTCCTCTATCTCCTCCAGTCTGAGTTCTTCTTGATTCAGTCTGTCTCTCTCTCTATCTCCCCCAGTCTCAGTCCTTCTTGATTCAGTCTGTCTCTCTCTCTCTCTATCTCCTCCAGTCTCAGTCCTTCTCGATTCAGTCTGTCTCTCTCTATATCTCCTCCAGTCTCAGTCCTTCTCGATTCAGTCTGTCTCTCTCTATATCTCCTCCAGTCTCAGTCCTTCTTGATTCAGTCTGTCGCTCTCTATATCTCCTCCAGTCACAGTTCTTCTTGATTCAGTCAGTCTCACTCTCTATATCTCCTCCAGTCTCAGTCCTTCTTTATCCAGTCTGTCTCTCTCTCTCTCT
>JACXGK010011742.1:0-15555 GCA_016801125.1 Novumbra hubbsi
TGGAAAAGGAGGAGCAGGGAGAGAAAGAGAGAGAGGGGTTGAAAGGGTGGAGCAGGGAGACGAAGAGAGAGAGGGGTGGAAAAGGAGGAGCAGGGAGAGGAAGAGAGAGAGGGGGGGAAAAGGAGGAGCAGGGAGAGAAAGAGAGAGATGTGTGGAAAAGGAGGAGCAGGGAGAGAAAGAGAGAGATGTGTGGAAAAGGAGGAGCAGGGAGAGGAAGAGAGAGAGGGATTGAAAGAGAGAGGCAGAGAGAGAGAAGGGGATAAGGTGGAGCAGGGAGATGAAGAGAGAGACGGCTGGAAAAGGAGGAGCAGGGAGAGGAAGAGAGAGGGGTGGAAAAGGAGGAGCAGGGAGGCGAAGAGAGAGGGGTGGAAAAGGAGGAGCAGGGAGAGGAAGAGAGAGAGGGAGGGGCAGGGAGAGGGGGGGCAGGGAGAGGAGGGGGGAGCAGGGGGAGTGGGGAGCAGGGAGAGGGGGGGCAGGGGGAGGGTATCCCCCTTGCAGAGCGAACAGCAATGTGACGTTCCAACAGCGGGAATCTGTAACTGTTGTGACATAATGGCCAGTGGCCAGCAAGGGCTGTCACCATGGCTTTGCGTCATAGTAACAGTGGCCTGGGGCACAGCAGGCATCTGTCTGGGTGTCGCAGCAACACAAGGCACCGTATAATGGATGACTGAGAGGTATAAAAGAAGAAGGTGATTACACCTTTCACTGTCTCCACTATCACTGTCATTCTGTGTGTGTGTCTGTTACTGCGTGTATGTGAAGTTGTGAGCGTGTGTATGTCCGTTTGCGCATACACACTCTCACAATACCCACAAAGACTTTCCCTCTTTCCCCTTTAATTCTTCCTTTTGGAAATACATAAAAGACAACTGTCAAAGTCTTTCCATCCCTTCGGGCTATTCTCTGTCTCCCTCTTTTTCTGACTGTGTCATTTGGAATTCCGTGTCGCTGTGAACATTATTTTTACACCAGATGGCACATGCTTTATACTCGCTCATCCAAATAGTCTATCTCCTTTTCCACAGTGGTGGAATAGATTGACTGTTCACCTCTCTAGCTCTAAACACTGTGGCAGGAATTACATTTTCGCACATTGACGATTCCATCAATGCCACCTCCCTGTGGTTGTTTAGATTCATCTGTCCTGGCAGCTTCAACAGTGTCATGGCTCACACATCCTAAATTGTTCATCATATCTCCAGGCAATTTTCAGTGAAATTTCATGCAAAGCCTCTCCTATCCTTGAAATTACATGTTTGAATATAAAGCTGAGTAGAGAATGTTACTTTCTGTTTGCTTTATTCAGAAGTGTAACACCGTCATAATCCCAATGATGGGTGTTCCAGATCCTACCTGACAGAGATCCAGGGTTTTTTCAATAGATTTCTGAAGGTTGGATGTTCCATATACTATCTGAGAAAGATCCAGAGTTCTTCTTCATTGTTTTCTGAAGGTTTGATGTCCCATATACCATCTGACAAAGATGCAGGGTTCTGTTCTAGTGTTTTCTGACTGTTGGGTGTTCAATATCACAAAATACAATTGGCACAACAAAGATTATCGTGGCCAAAATAATTCACAATGACAATATTATTGCATTATTTTTAGAACAGTTTTAAATAATTATACAAACATTCATGTTTTTTGGCAAAGGAATTAAAACAGAGAGAGGCAGAGAGAAAGTCTGTAACTATAACTGTAGAAATAACAATATGTGTATTATTAACAGGATATCTACATTGCATTTTTTTAAATACCACAGTTATGGTCAATACCGTTATATTGCGGCACCCTTACTCTGTGTTCTGCCTGGCAGAAATCCAGAGTTCTTATCCAGTACTTTCTGAAGGTTGGAGGTTCCATATTCAGCCTGGCAGAACTCCTGCGTTCTGTTCCAGTCGTTTCTAAAAGCTCCACTTCAAGTCTGTGCCAGTCTGGTCTTCTGTTTGCCAGCAGATATGGCAGATAGCCGGACAACACATTAGCGATCATTATCAGTCCCCCGGCTGGGCGCCCGGCCAGCGAATTCCTTCCAGGACCAGATGGATTGGGGAAAGACTATCAAATCTTGCTGGGTATTTTCAACCCCATTCCACAGTCCACCTCTTGCCGTAACACAATCAAACTATCTCAGTCGGTTTCTTCTTTCCAGAGCGTTAATGAAAACATTCCACCCCCACCCCCCTCTATCATGTGATCATTCAGAGGTTGGTCTTCGGGTTGGTACTACATCTTTCTGTGGTGGATGGAACACCATTTAAAATGTCCCTGGTTTGAGTGAGGCCACATTCCTACATTCCTTCTATATTCATCAGTCTATTTTGCCCCCTCCATCAATTTCCAGTCCTTCACTCACAGTTTGACTATTATTTCCTTTCAATCATCCTTCTCAGTATCATTCTCCTTCCCTCCTTTGCTCATCTTTTCCATTTCAGTATAATTCTCCTTTCCTCCTTCACTCATCCTCTCCATCTCTGTATCATTCTCCTTCCCTCCTTCACTCATCCTCTCCATCTCAGTATCATTCTCCTTCCCTCCTTCACTCATCCTCTATCTCAGTATCATTCTCCTTCCCTTTTTTACTCATCCTCTCCATCTCTGTTTCATTCTTCCTTACTCCTCCTCTCACTATCACGGTCCTCCAGACACCGACATCACACTTCCTTCTCCAACATTCCCCCTTCCATTTCTGTACCTCCCAGTTCTCATCATTCTGTTTCCTGCTAAATTTTTTCTATTTTCCATCTCCCCCTCTATCATGTAATATTCTGCCCTCTCTGTACCCCCTCTTAATAATTCATACCCCTTCCCATTCACTCTATTAAAGGCATGTCCCTCCTCTTTCCCCTCCTCGTCTATCTCTCTCTCCTCTTTTTCCAAATATCTCTCTCTCCTTATCTCCCTTCTTTTCTCCTCATCTCTCTTTATCTGTCTCTGTTCTCCTCCCCTATGCAGGCCTATTATTCTATTTGATGGTGACTTTTTCTTTGTTGCGTCCGTCTGCATTTAGGATGCCCTGATAACCCACACTCCCAAATACAGCCTGTTTAAATCCCCTCTATCTGTCTTCAATCGGTCTCCTCTCTTTCACACACACAAATACATACAAACTCACAGTGTTCCACATTGACACATTGTAGTTCATAGTCGTGTGCTGACTCTGGCATCAAGGAGACCAGAAGGACAGTGGAGAGCTGTGTTCTTCCTGTCATAACTCCCCCGTCTGAAGTTACATGATCGGCACCAGTAACTCCCCTGTCTGAAGTCACATGACCGGCACCAGTAACTCCCCCGTCTAAAGTCACATGACCGGCACCAGTAACTCCCCCGTCTGAAGTCACATGACCAGCACCAGTAACTCCACCGTCTGAAGTCACATGACCAGCACCAGTAACTCACCCTAACCTCTTCAATTCATTATAGTACCAGAGTCACGTGAAGACAATGGGACAGTTCTGACCCCATCCCCTTGCCGCAATCCCCCAGCCTCAGCCCACCCACCCCACCTCAGCAGGAGCATGTGGCAGCCCCAAACTGCCCATCCCAGTGGCCCTCTCCCCTCCTACCACGACAATTACTCTTTCTGTCCTGGAGAGGGACGTTAACAAACAGAAGAGACAGAGCCCATGCGAAGCAGCTGGGCCAGATTCTGTCTCTCCATCAACTTTGAAGCAATGTGTTGATCAGCTTTCTCCGGTGTTCACAGACATCTTCAACACCTCACTGGAAAGATGCCACGTGCCAGCTTGCTTCAAGACCTCCACCATCATCCCCATCCCCAAGGAACCAAGGATCACAGGACAACTACAGACCTGTCACCCTGACCTCTGTGGTCATGCAGTAATTTGAGCGCCTTGTGCTGTCTCACCTTAAAGCCATCACCGACCCTCTCCTGGACCCCCTGCAGTTTGCCTACAGAGCAAACAGGTCTGTAGACGATGCAATTAACATGGCCCTCCACTTTCTCCTCCAGCACCTGGACTCCTCAGGAACCTATGCCAGGATCCTACTTGTGGACTTCTGCTCTGCCTTTAATACAATAATTCCAGCTCTGACGCTCTGACGCAGGACAAGCTCTCCCAGCTGCAAGTGCCTGAATCCACTGACTTCCTGTCTGACAGGAGGCAGCGCGTGAAGCTAGGGAAATCCCCGGACCACCAGCACCGTATCCCCTCAAGGCTGTGTCCTTTACCCTCTGCACTTCAATCCCTCAAGCTCCTGAAGTTTGCGGATGACACCACCCTCATTGGTCTCATCTCTGGTGGGGATGACACCACCCTCATTGGTCTCATCTCTGGTGGGGATGAGACCACCCTCATTGGTCTCATCTCTGGTGGGGATGACACCACCCTCATTGGTCTCATCTCTGGTGGGGATGAGACCACCCTCATTGGTCTCATCTCTGGTGGGGATGACACCACCCTCATTGGTCTCATCTCTGGTGGGGATGACACCACCCTCATTGGTCTCATCTCTGGTGGGGATGACACCACCCTCATTGGTCTCATCTCTGGTGGGGATGACACCACCCTCATTGGTCTCATCTCTGGTGGGGATGAGACTGCCTACAGGTGGGAGATCAACCACCTGGTGAACTGGTGCAGACAGAACAATCTGGAGCTCAACGTTCTGAAGACAGTGGAGATGGTTGTGGATTTTAGGAAGAACCCACCCCCATCACCCTGTGTGACTCCCCAGTCACTATTGCAGAGTCCTTCCACTTCCTGGGCATCATGATCACACAGGACCTCAAGTGGGAGCAGAACATCATCTCCATTACCAGAAAAGCACAGCAGAGGATGTACTTCCTACAGCAGCTGAAGAAGTTCAACCGGCCAAAGACAATGATGGTGCCCTTCTACACAGCCCTCATTGAGTCCATCCTCACCTCCTCATCACCATCTGGTACGCTGCAGCCACTGCCAAGGACAAGAGGACAGCGTATCATTAGATCTGCAGAGAAGGTGATTGGCTGAGATCTGCCATCCCTCGAGGACCTGTACACCACCAGAACCCTGAGGCGCGCTGGAGATTGTGACTGACCCCTCCAACCCTGGACACCAACTGTTTCAGCCAGTTGGTGTCCAGTGCAAAAATATGTCCAATCCATGGACCAGAACCACAAAGGCAGGATGATAATATGCTTTCACTCACTAAGGCTGAGGGCTCACTTCAAGAGAAAGGTGGCCCAGCGGCTGTTCCTCTGGGCAAATGTTTTGATGACTTTAGAAGTGAAGTCATGTAGCTGCTGAATCAGCTGGCTTTGGATGGACAGCATGGCCAATGCCTGTAAGCACTGTCAATTTGGGCAGCAAAATGTACCTTTCCCAGTAAGCCCAATTTCACAGCATGTTCCTGATGACTCCCGCTGCTCTCATGTTTTGCAATCCTCTCAGAAAAAGTTTAAAATCTTTTTAACCAGTACTTGACTGAGTACCATCTACACAAAATAGCAGACATGGAAAACAAAACGGTGCCTTCTTTTGTATGCTAAGCGTTAGCCACTTTTTCCTTCAAAAACCAATCCACATTAAACCTACGATTACTTTTACCAGCAGTTTGAGTGATTACAATATATCGTGACTAGAGGGCACAAAGGCTCTTTAATTCAAGTTTCTCCTCCAAACGAAGGGTTTCAAACCGGTGCTCGAGTATCACATACACTTCATTCATTTTCTCACGTTATCTGGCGTTAGCGAAGCTAACAAGCTAGCTAAGACAATCTCTCCTCGCACTTATTGCTGACTAACATTGGAACCAGACAGCCAATCAAGTCTGAAATATGAAATGACGATGTAGAGGTGCTACCTGACTGTTACCCCATATGGCATCTAATTCATGTGATCTTCATTGATCACATTAACGCTCTGAGCATGCGTATTATTTTGTATATTGTACGTACATTGCATTGCGAGAGAAGGGATAGCCCCACATTCACGCTTAGCCTATGGCCTCCAACTGAGAACACGAAAAGGAGAATGCAGTCCGAAGCAGCAAGGTAGGGACCAATGAACATGAAATAAAATCCCCACACAAATAATATGCAATTTAGCAAGATGCTATATTCATAGAAAATAAATGATAGAAAGTAATCATCCATAATTAAAATTAACATAATTCTCTTGCAGTTCTTTCTGTTGACAACAGGTGGGGCTGTGCCCCACCTGCCTCTAATGACCAGATGCCACTGTACATTTGACATGATTCTATATAAGGATAATCTTTTTTTTTTGCCCCTCAGGAACAGTGATATAATTAACCTCGGTTAGACTCCAAAGTACTCATAAAAACAACAAGCATTTCTTAAGACCTTGGGAGTAGGTTTGGTCTGTGCAAAGCATAGTTCTGAGATTTTTAGCATCAAACATTTCATATTTGAGATCTCTGAAATGTTGGAAGTGATTTCTTCTTTCAAAACCCAATAAGGTTCTTACCCTAAAGACCAATGAGGAGCTGAGTATCGAAATCTGAGTCGGTGTGGGATCTTGCATATTGTGGTGATCCAGGAGTGGATAGACCAGTTGGGCAGTAGATATAGTCCCATGGAAACACTTTGGTATTCTTTACACATGTGTTTGTGTGTGACGAAGCAGATCAGAACAGAGGCAGTCATTTCCCTAATGCTCTGTTCTGCGGCCCACATACTGAGACACTCCAGAGACACAGAGGATCCCACTGATACGACAACTCCTGTAAAACACACAGTCAACATGCCTAAGGCTGTGGGGTTGTGTGTGATACACAGAACAAGGGAGACCGCCAGAGGGAGTGATAGAGGTGTAAAGAGAGACTAAGGGAACAGGTGGAGAGAGAAACGGAGGGGCAGAGTGAGGAAGGACAGAGTTGGAAAGAAATAGATGGAGAGAGACAGAGAAAAGAAGAGAGAGACAGACAGAGAAAGATAGAGAGCGTTTGGGAGCAAGTGTGAGTGACACGGTGCCTTAGTCGTTGAGATGGGGAAACGAATGAGTGGTCACAGTAAACCAACTGGAGCCCCGTCCCTGACACCTGGTCCAGGGTTAGTGGAGCCCCATCCCTGACACCTGGTCCAGGGTTATTGTGGAGCTTTATCCCTGCCACCTGGTACAGGGTTAAAGTGGAGCCCCATCCCTGACACCTGGTCCAGGGTTAGTGGAGCCCTCTCCCTGACACCTGGTCCAGGGTTAGTGGAGCCCTCTCCCTGACACCTGGTCCAGGGTTAGTGGAGCCCTCTCCCTGACACCTGGTCCAAAGTTAGTGGAGCCCTCTCCCTGACACCTGGTCCAGGGTTAGTGGAGCCCTCTCCCTGACACCTGGTCCAGGGTTAGTGGAGCCCTCTCCCTGACACCTGGTCCAGGGTTAGTGGAGCCCCATCCCTGACACCTGGTCCAGGGTTATTGTGGAGCTTTATCCCTGCCACCTGGTACAGGGTTAAAGTGGAGCTTGATTTGTGGTATAAATTGACTTTGGGGTATCCATTGAAAACAGATTTAAAAACACAAGCTGTTCAGCAGTTATGGATGGCCAGTCATTGTGGAAACAACAAGACACCGTTTCCTGTTCAAATTATTGTTTTCATAAATTTGTGTCCGTGTGTGTGTGTGTGCCCATCAGAACTCCTAGCTGAGTATCCTGTCCTTTCCTCTAGCACATACTGCCTTGTCATATGTCCACGTCTCTCATGGTTTTTATTGAGTAGAGTCTGTGTCAGGCGATGTTCTGTCTGTTGAAATGAGTGTAGGATTTTCTGTGTGTGTGTGTGTGTTAATGTAAAATAGCAGGGCACTCTGTGGATAGAATAACTAATGGTACACTCTTTAGATATGTCTTTGTTTGTTACTGTCTTTGTTTGTTACTGTCTTTGTTTGTTACTGTATTTGTTTGTTACACCAGGGACATTTCTCACTTTTTTATTATCTCTCATGCACAAACACTGACAAAACAATTCGAATTCTAATTTGAAATGCGCCATGTACCAATGAGCAGCATACTCCTAAAATTAGCACCTCTTTCCGGCCTCCCCCACCATTACAATAATTAGACATGCTAGCGAACACACAGACTGTCTGGGTTGGTTTTTGAGACCACGGGTCTCTCCTCAGTTGGGACCAGATTGACCAGGCAGTCTTGTTCAGCATGGTAAAATGTACGGATAAGAGCGTCAACCATTTTCAACATGTGCAACGGGCTCTAGCACACACACCCACACACGCAATGTTTTACTATATTTGTGAAGTCTTTTTGGACCAAAATGTATTCTCTTAAAGTAATCCTATATTGCTTTAACCTTAAAACAAACCCTAACCTCCTTTTTCTATCCTTGTTTCTAATCCTCAAAATTCAAATCGTATGCTGGCGCTAACCCAAAGCCTGAAGGCCATATCTCACTTGTCTTATTTTCCATGGGTTAGTATCTTGGTAGTGATACACAATGAGCTGGTATCTCTGTCTGGCACCTCCTGCTGATACTGATGTGTGTCCATGTTCAGGACCGCTGAATGGAGGGAACAACATGTTTCCGTCTAGTTGGTTCATTCTTTATCTGACCCTGACTTATGATACAGTGTGACAGCAAAACATCCCTTCATAGCCAAGCCTGCTGCTTCAATTTTAGATTTAAAAATTGTACCTCAGTATTACTCAGCCAAGCTCATCTCACAGGGAGGAAAGATAAGCTGTGCGTGTGCGTGTGAGAGTGAGATCAGATGGTGCAGTCTTTTTCTGGTCTCGGTAAGACTTACAGCAAAGTGGAACAGGGCCAGGGGGCATGGAGGGCAGGGGACAGGGAGGTCAGGGGACAAGGAGGTCAGGGGACAGGGAGGTCAGGGGAAAAGGAGATCAGGGAACAAGGAGGTCAGGGGACAGGGAGGTCAGGGGAAAAGGAGATCAGGGGACAGGGAGGTCAGGGGACAGGGAGGTCAGGGGAAAAGGAGATCAGGGGACAGGGAGGTCAGGGGACAGGGAGGTCAGGGGAAAAGGAGATCAGGGGACAGGGAAGTCAGGGGACAGGGAGGTCAGGGAAAAACAAGATCAGGGGAGCAGGGAGGTCGAAGGGTCAAGGAGGTTGGGAGACAGAGAGGTCAGGAGACAGGGAGGTCAGGAGACACGGAGGTCAGGAGACTGGGAGGTCAGGAGACTGGGAGGTCTGGGGGCAGGGAGGTCAGGAAACTAGGAGGTCATGGGATAGGGAGACAGGGAGGTCAGGGGACAGGGAGGTCAGGAGACTGGGAGGTCAGGAGACAGGGAGGTCAGGAGACTGGGAGGTCGGGAGACGGGGAAGTCTGGAGACAGGGAGGTCGGGAGACGGGGAGGTTGGGAGATGGGGAAGTCAGGACACTGGGAGGTCAGGATTCCTAGAGGCCAGGTATTGACTGGATGGAAACTCATTTCCTCAGAAATATTAGATACCGCAAATCTTTCGATATTGTGTCTAGGGGCAGAAGAAGTAGTAGAGTTAGGGTAACTCATTTTCTTAACCTAGACACACGTCTACTGTTTCAATCTGGTGGGATTTTTGTGTCTGATTCTTTGACTACCGCTTACCTTCACTTTGAGCTGCGTGGATTCCTTCAGCATTCCTCGTGCATTATGTATTGACAACATTATGGGGTTCCTTGTAGGTCTTATTCCTTCTCTGGAGTTGATAAGGCTAGCTGACTGATCAGGATGTTGTTGGAATGTTAATAGTCCTCAGGCTTCTGAGATATTATGCATTCTCTATCTGACTGTCAGAGGTGCCAAGGATGATGGCTTTTGATTGGTTCTTGCTTAGTATGAGGCGAGGAATTTAATCCATTTGAAGTTTATTATAAAACTGTCAATTAGTTCTCATTATACCAGAGAACATGCCATCATCCTAAAACACACAAATACACACTCTCACACACACACACTGTAAACACACAAACAAACCCACACCAACAAATCACCCACACTAACACACACACACTGTAAACACACACAAACACAGCCAGATCAATACACACACACTGTAAACACACAAACACACCCGCTCCAACACCAGCACACACACGCTGTAACCACACAAACACTCCAACACCAACAAATACACACAAACACACCCACTCCCACACACACACTGTAAACACACAAACACTCCCACACCAACACACACACATTGTAAACACACAAACACACCCACACCAACAAACACACTGTAAACACACACCAACACACACACACACACTGTAAACAACACTCCCACACCAACACATGCACTTACACTGTAATTAAACCCACACCAACACACACACTCTGAACACACACCCACACCAACACACTCTGTAAACACGCACACACCAACACACACACACACACACACTGTAAACACACAAACACTCCCACACCAACACATACACACACTGTAAACACACAAACACACCAACACACACACACTGTAAACACACACACACCAACACACACACACACACTGTAAACACACACTCCCACACCAACACATGCACACAAATCCCAACAGAGTCAATAGATGCTAAGCTCTATAACCTTGTGTCCAGGATGCAGAGTGTTTTTCCACAGTCGTATTGACATCTGATTTGACATCTGATTTGACAGTGAATCCTGTGTGTCTCCAGCAGCATGTACAGGTAGTTAGCAGAACCATTCACTTATAGCCATGTGTTAGCACAGCCTGGGATTCATGACATAAGGAAATTTCTGTCAGCATACCAGATTGTGTATTGTTGACAGAAAAGGGGGAAACCCTGATCGTTGGATATAGTCTAAAAAAATAATGTGGTTTTCCACGAAAGGTAAACTGTCATAGGAAATGAAAAAGGTGCCTGAACTGTTTACTGTACCCCCTGTCTGGGGCTTCTGGAGCATCTCTTCCCCTGGGTAGAGAGAGAGAGGGAGACATCTCTGTGTTAACCTTCAGGCCTAGATGAGATCTGGGAATTGAGACTGAGCTGCAAAAGTTTGTGTGAGCACGTGCGTTTGTTTGCGTGTTTGTGTATGTGTTTGCGTGCGGGTACGTCCATGTGTCTGTGTGCCTGCGTGTGTGTTTGTGTCGGCGTGTGTGTTTGTGTCTGCGTGTGCGTGCGTGTCTGTGTAAGGACGCAGAGCAGAGTCTGATGTTCCAGTCTCACCTGGGTACACCTGTCATATACCATATAAGATGGCGCTCTGGCAGGATGAATCCATCCATCCTTCATCTCTCAAAGTCTTTATATGTCACTTTCTTTAACCTTTTTCTCGATTCTTCTATTTCTGTCGTTAATCTGTATCTCTATTTTCTATCTCTATCATGCAGCCACGCTCCTCCTTCTCTGTACCTGTCATACCTATGTCTTATCTTGTGGTTCTAGGGATCAAATGGGAGATTGTATTATTAAAGTGCACTCAATCGCACACAAACCAACCAACAAACACAAGCACAAAGACACAGACATACAGAGCAGCTTGTGTTCCTATAGCAACAGCAGAACAATAGAGCTCAGTTTTTCCTGGGTGGTGGAGGAGAAGCCAGTCGGAAAAAGAAAATATTGGTTGAATAAACATTGCACTGACGTTATTTAACTCAGCCCCATCGAGCAGAATCGTGTTTTTAAATGTGGCTTTAAAAAATAATAAGTTTGTCTCTGTTGAATGAGATATGAGATTGACATTTGTTCTTCCTATCTGCTAACCCTGGTTTGTGTGTGTGTGCTCTGTGTGTGTGTACGTAGCCTGCAGTGATGCAGACTTGCATAGCCTAGCGTCCAGACTGAAGGATTGGTTTGGAGTTCTTCATTTCGACGCCAACCGAGACCTTAAACCCTCTACCAACTCTGATTCAGCTGCAGGACGTGAGTCAAGCCATGTGGTGTGTGTGTGTTTTGTCCTGCTCTGTCAGGACCACATTTATTGTCCTGACATGAATACATGAAACGTGTCATTTTGCTGTTAAGGTTAGGGTTTATGTTAGGAAACAAGGTTGGAGTTAGGTTAAGGCATACAATTATGAGTACTGATGTTAAAGTTAGGTAAGGAGTTATGGTTGGAGTTTGTTTCAGGCACAAAAGCAAGGTTTTGGGGGTTTAAGGTTAGGTTAGGGTACAGGTTTGGATAATGTTTAGAATTTGAGGTTGAAAAAAAAAAATTGAATGGAGAAAAGATCAGTCTTAAAATGTCCTGAAAACACAGTGTGTTGTTGTGTGTGTGGATGTGTGGGTGTTGGTGTAATGTTATGTTATTTTGAAATTACACTGCCATTTGAAAGTCAATTGCTCTTTTCAGTTCTCATGAGGGCTCTAAGGATGATGACAGTGCTGACAGCCTACTAAATGTCAGCATGTTTTTACAAACACACACACTTCAACAACACAAACCACAAGCTCTTTACTCAAGTTTTCAAGACTGAAAAGGCCAAAGACAAGAGGCCCTGGCAGAAACTAAGACAAGTGATTCTGAACGTATCCTCTCCAAGATAAACATGAAGGGCTATGAGACTGCTACTACTACACACACATATATACACACACCACTTCTACCCTCTTCATTCCATAAAAACACTCTTCCCTCTGCCCCCCCCCCGCTCCCCCTAGGTTTTGACACTAGCATCCTGCCCATATGTAAGGACTCTTTGGGTTGGATGTTCAATAAGCTGGACATGAACTACGACCTCCTGCTGGACCACTCAGAGCTTAGTGCCATCTACCTGGACAAGTATGAGCTGTGTATGAAGCCCTTGTTTAACTCTTGCGACTCCTTCAAGGACGGGAAACTGTCAAACAACGAGTGGTGCTACTGCTTCCAGAAACCCGATGGTGAGCGCTGAAGACGGGAATGAGGGAAGGGTGGAACGTTGGTTGGTTGGTTGGGTGGGTGATGAATGCTGGGAAGGGGATATAGAGTAGTTGGGTGGGTGATGAATGCTGGGAAGGGGATATGGAGTAGTTGGGTGGGTGAGGAATGCTGGGAAGGGGATATGGAAAGTTGGTTGGGTGGGTGAGGAATGATGGGAAGGGGATATGGAGTAGTTGGGTGGGTGATTAATGATGGGAAGGGGATATGGAGAGTTGGTTGGGTGGGTGATGAATGATGGGAAGGGGGATAGGGAATGGTGGGGTGGGTGATGAATGATGGGAAGGAGGATAGGGAATGGTGGGCTGGGTGATGAATGATGGGAAAGGGGATATGGAGAGTTGGGTGGGTGGGTGATGAATGATGGGAAAGGTATATGGAGAGGTGGGTGGATGGGTAAGGAATGCTGGGAAGGGGATAGGGAGAGATGGAGGGAGGGAAGCATGGCAGATGGTGGAAGAATATAGAAAGAAAGGTGGTTGCTGTTGATGTGGGATTGATTTAAATGTAAGTTTAATGGATATAAGTGTTGTACATGTACCCTGTGTGTGTGTGTCTCCACTCCAGGTCTGCCGTGCCAGAATGAGATGAACAGGATTCGGACTCAGAGTCGGCGGAAAACTCTCATAGGTATGGTTGTTTGAGTGATAGCTGTCAATCGCCTTCCTGCTATTTTCACTGGGAATTTGTTTGTTGTGCACCAACAACGCAAATGGAAATTCCACAATATACTTAGGCGCCATACATCACCTAGCTAAAAACAACACACAAGATCGATATACCGGACGCATACACACACATATATACACACCCTGACATTTCCTCTAAACGTCTCCGCCCCCTCCCCCTTTAAACCCTCAGCCAAGCTGTCATCAATAATCATGCATAATAATCTGATAACTCACGACAAAACACACTTTGAGAAATGGTCTTTGGCGGAAGCACATAAATGAAAAAGGAGGGTAACGGGTTTGTGTGTGTGTGTGTGTGTATGTGTGTGGGATGTTATTGAAAGTGAACGGTCCCCTTTAAACAGGATGTATAGCGGTTGTCTCACATCCTAGGAACTAGTAATTGATTGTTGGCCTCAGCTTCTGCATAAACGATAGAGCCGGGTAGCAATGAGAACTGTGGAGATGTGGGCTTTATAGTGCACTGGGGTTTGTTACAGGATCGACAAAATGATTCTGGTTCATTTCACTCATCTCTGTCAACTGCATTATTAACAATATCAAATGCACAGGTTCTGAGATGTACAGAATGATGAAGTAAACACCATAATGTTACTTAAATCCAGAGCAAACAACCACCCCATTCTACCCCCTCGTATCGCCCCACTGCCCTTCATCTTGAGGACGCCTAGCACACATGCAGTGCCCACAGGCTGCCAATACCGTTGGTGTCTGAAAGCTTTTGGAGACGTTTGAATATAGTTTCACATTTGGGAAAGTAGTGTCCTCTAATTGTGTTTGTATTTTGGTGCGTTTTGTAGAGAGGTGCGACTGTCTCCGGTTCTTTCACAGCGCGATGATCAGAGTGTCTTTCTTCTACAGGGAGGAATGTTTTCATGTGTCATTCCCTCTTAATGACTGGGCATTGCAGACTGAGGTTTTGATCAGTAACGGTTGGTCGTGATGCGTCGCTGATTCATGACCAGCTTGAATAGCATTTTATTTTTTGTTTGTTTTCCGTGTCTTGGTCTGTCTTTCCCAGGAGCTTATATTCCACGCTGTTCTGAGGAGGGATACTTCAAATCAACCCAGTGTCACGGAAGCACTGGGCAGTGTTGGTGTGTGGACAAATATGGCAACGAGATTGCGGGTTCCAGAAAACAGGGCAACCCCACCTGTGGTGAGGAGAAAAGGGCTACAGTTCAAATACTCACACACACACACACACACTTCCTGTATTCTCCTTTCGGTGAGGGTCCTCTACTATACAGCCTGCATGGATCCATATGTGTGTGTCCAGGTGTGTCTTGTGTCTATGTGTGTGTGTGTGCATGCATGATATATATCATCTTTAGTTAGTCTGTTTAATTACTGAAATTAACGTTTAGTGTGTGTGAGATGGTGTGTATTTGTTGCTCCGCACGGAAATAAAAAGAGCTCAGGGGCTGCCTTCGTCATAAGATAGCTGTTGTTGTTGTTGTTTATTGTACTCCTGTCTCTGAAGCAAAGTTTCATTTTTACACAGAGACTAATCTACATAGACATTATTGCCAAGCTGAACGTTAATCTGGAAAAACTGTGCTGCTAATGGAAGCTGTATTTTTAGACAGACAGAGACCCGAGGAGAGCCCAGTGAGGCGTGTGCCGTCTTATCTATCTATAGCTATATGCCACTGGCTGACTCCTCCGATTCCCTTTTCCTGTATTTGGAGCTTGCAGCGTTCCTTTGAAACGTTTCATACTATGAGATTGTGAGAAGGGATAAAGTTGAGCTCCGCTCATGCGGCCCACTGGAGGGAGATTAGGTTATTTACAGTCATGCATTGTGTGGAAAGCACATCTTAATCAAAAGGCTGTCTGTGTATAGATTGTTTGTTTGTTTGTTTGCTTGCTTGTCTGTCTGTCTGTCTGTGAGTGTGTCTCCATGTCTCTCTCTGGGCGTGGCCACAGGAAGATGTTTTAATCAGGGTGTGCTGACAATGGATGATCGCGTGGTTGAATTGAACGGATATCAAACACACCAGTGACACGTGCCCATCGACCATAATGACACTCGTCCACGGACGGACGGTGTGTCGGG
>JACXGK010011743.1:0-15474 GCA_016801125.1 Novumbra hubbsi
ATGCACTGGGTTTACAAGCATGCAGACCACCAATGGGGGAGCAGGTATGCACTGGGTTTACAAGCATGCAGACCACCAATGGGGGAGCAGGTATGCACTGGGTTTACAAGCATGCAGACCACCAATGGGGGAGCAGGTATGCACTGGGTTTACAAGCATGCAGACCACCAATGGGGGAGCAGGTATGCACTGGGTTTACCACTTCTTGGCCTTGACAAAAGTATGAGCATGACATCCTAATAAAAGAAACGTTCAGAGAGCAGAGGACGACTTCCTCTGCATCTCGATAAAGGCTTTTATAACCGCTCAATTTGCCATTGCCACGTTTTCAGATGATTTATATGTTTGACATTCATAGCTAGTCATACGGTTTGAGCTCTGGCCAAAGCTGGATGACCCCACTTTGTTAATCTTCATACTGAAATGTGTGCCACATCTGGTGTGTGTTTGTATATATCATTATCAGTCAAAGTGCGTGTATTTATGTGTCATTATCAGTAAAACTATGTGTTTTTATGTGTCATTTTCAGTCAAAGAGGGTGTCATTGTCAGTGTGTTTATAGGTGTCATTGTCAGTCAAAGTGTGTGTTTGTATGTGACATTATCAGCAAAGGTGTGTTTGTGTGTCTCATTATCAGTAAAGGTGTGTTTGTGTGTCTCATTATCAGTAAAGTGTGTGTTTGTGTGTCTCATTATCATTAAAGTGTGTGTTTGTATGTGTTATTATCAGTCGAAGTGTGTGTTTGTATGTGTCATTATCAGTAAAGTGTGTGTTTGTATGTGTCATTATCAGTAAAGTGTGTGTTTGTATGTGTCATTATCAGTAAAGTGTGTGTTTGTCTGTGACATTATCAGTAAAGTGTGTGTTTGTATGTGTCATTATCAGTAAAGTGTGTATGTGGTGCACTCTCCAGCGGGATTTACGAGGCTTAACTCCTCCAATCAAACAGTGACTAAACCCAGTGACTCTGCACCAACAGCTGCTGGGCAGCTGGCTCCATTCCAACACTCGTGTGACGCTGCTCCCCTCATCTGCTTGTCTCTATGCCCTTTCCTGCAGCCAGATGGCGGAAAGAATGTCATGCATTTATTAAGCAGTGACTCACCAGAATCATCTGGCCCTTTAATATCAGATGCTGGAAACACATTAACTATAACCAGCTGTCTTCGTTCGTGGCCCATTTTATTCACAAGTTTACCTCAGAAATACGTCTAATAATAATTTTGATGCCAGTAACTTTTGGGAACGATGAGATGTGACTCCACTGTGCTCCATTGCAGGTAGTCCCTTTCCTGACAGACCAATCGATACCTTGGAAGAGCCCATTTCCGATGTGATCTCCAACGAGATCAATGACCAGTTCAGAACTCAGAGTAACAGAACACCCTGACACCAGCAAGCCTAGTTGGAGACTGGACCTATGTGACGCTGTTCCATATTCTTTTTTATTTGTATTAAATGTATTTAATAACATTAAAATGTTAATGCTGCTTTATTAGTAGATAGTGTCATGAGATATGTTTATTTAATTTTGTAACTGAGTCATCACAATAATAACTGTATATTGAAATCTTATTTCACCAATAACAAAATATGTATAAATTAAATGTATTTAAAGCTAATATGGTGTTATTTTGTTAGTGATATAAAGCAATGTGAAACACACACACACACACACATTCATTTTCATGTACATTTAAATTCACACTGCACAGTCACTATATTAACCTGCAAATAAAAAGCAATGGTTCATTACAGAAACCATCTTAAAAACAGCCTCCACAGTAAAGCTTAAATCTCCTCTCCGCAGTAGAGCTTGAATGTCCAAAACTCCCACAATGCACTTCAGTAGACACCATTGGGTTAGGGTCATAATCCAGTTGGTGCCAGAATGAAACGGCTTGATGATGTTGCCAGTGTGAGTCAGAAAATGTGCATTTGCGCCGTTCTGCCATAGAGGTCCGTCAACAGCCGAAGCTCCACTAGATGTGGATCTGAACTGCCATCGGACTGATAGAGTGCGTCTGAAGCTCATGAGTATAAACTCCAGTAGATTATGTTGAACAGCAGGTAGGTCATGGGGAAGATGATTCTGGAGTATGAGTCAATCATGTAGCTGTTACTCATTATGAAGCCGAGGTTGTGTTTGATGGACTTCTTGCGTCGTAACCTGGTGCCCTCGGACGGTGTGGGCTCTGCGGTGGAGTTCCTGGACGTGGCCCCACCTGGGTCTGTGTTGGGCGTGCTGGGCAGCTCCTGGAAGGGCATCAGGTCTATGTCATTGTCGTGGTAACATCCATCAAAGGCCATGTTTTGGGTAGCGTTGAAATCGGCGGTGATCTGTGGAGTGAAAACGAGGAGGGATGATTCTCTGGTGGACTACTCCAAGACAAGTAGGGGGCGATGCAGCCACAGTCTTGTGTCATACGGATCACCACACAGCAGGGCTTCCCAAAGAGGCTTTGTTTCAATGTTGGGATCTTTTGTCTTTTTGTTTTGCATGAGGCTTATTCTACGTTTACCTATTTAAGGGAAACTTAGCAGTTCAAAACTCCCACATAATTCCCACAGTTCTATACCTTTTACCATAATGTGATCATGCATTTTGTGATTGACTCAAACAATGGTCTGGACATTGAGCTGACATGGGTCTCAGTTTGGGAAGCACTGCCACAGAGTTTACACCACTTTGAAGTCATCAACCTCATTAGACTTCCAGAATCACTGACTGATCCCTTCTAATGAACCAGTCATCAGAAATCTACCATTTAAATGGAAGGGGGTTAACAAACGATGCCCTTTTCTCATGAAGTTGCTCATGACGTTTTGGGTTTGCTATGGTCATAACATACTTTGTTTTTTGGTAGCAACAAATGTAGACTTGAACCACATATACATTATTATTCAACCCCCTCAACAATTCTCTCACTAAACTCTAAGAACAGTACACACAAAATCAATTGTTGTTAGGAGTCATTGGTGTCATATTGAAAACATTTAGAAAGTAAATATGTTTCTTGAATAAGTGAACAACCCCTTGTCATCACCAGATTGGGGACCTCTTGACATTTCTATGTGCCTGGAGTCAGGGACTGGCCTGACTAGTGTTTCTGTTCTGTGCATCGTTGCCTCTAACTGGGGACCTTATTAAAGTCGTAGTCTGACTTGTTTTGGCACTCTGTTTGTGGTTCTACTTTTATTGCAAGTTGGAAAAGTAATAAAAGGATGTTTTCCTCTTCACGCTCTGCGTCTGGTGTCCTGCATCCAATGAGCTGTGACTCCCCTACTCAGGAATACTCAGGAATACTCAGGAATACTCCGTTAGGTAAACTTTTGCTGCAAAAACAGCTTTAAGTCTTTAGGAAAGTGTAGTGCCTTGTGAAAGTATTCACCCCCTTGGCGTTTCGTCTATTTGGTTGCCTTACAACCGGTTATTGAAATTGCTGTTTTATTTAGATTTCATGTAATGGACATACACAATATAGTCAAAATTGATGCAGTGAAATTTTAAAAATAACTTTTCAAACGGTAAAAAGGTTGTGGAGAATAACAGATCGTGGGTTAGGTTATAAATGTCAAATATCTGAAACCGGCAAGCTGGACATGAATCAGAGAGACAGCAAACCAAATAATACCCTGAAGGAACCATACACTCCACAGAGCAGATTGGAGTATCTATCTATAGGACCACTGTAAACCATACACTCCACAGAGCAGATTGGAGTATCTATCCATAGGACCACTGTAAACCATACACTCCACAGAGCAGATTGGAGTATCTATCTATAGGACCACTGTAAACCATACACTCCACAGAGCAGATTGGAGTATCTATCCATAGGACTACTGTAAACCATACACTCCACAGAGCAGATAGCAGTATCTAGCCATAGGACTACTGTAGACTGTACACATTGCTTAAAGAAAAATATAAGCAAACACATTTGGTGTTGGGCCAAAACTTGAGGGAGATTCCAGAGATTCACCTTTGTGATGATGGTTTACCTTCCAGCAGGACAATGACCCTAAACATACTGCTAAAGCAACAATTGAGTGGTTTTAGTGGCAAACATTTAAATGTCTTGGAATGGCCAAGTCAAAGCCCAGACCTCAATCCAATTGAGAATCTGTGGTATGACTTCAAAATGGCAGTACTCCAGAGGAACACATCCTACTTAAAGGAGATGTATCAGATTTGCCTTGAATAATGGGCAAAAATCCCAGTGGCTATATATGCCAAGCTTATGAAGACATACCTCAAAAGTAATTTCTGCAAATGGTTGCTCTACAAAGTATTGTATTGCACATTTCAGTTCTTTTTGGCTTATTTGTTGTTTGTTGACAATAAATGTTTTGCATCTTTAGTGGTAGGCATGTTGTGTTAATCAAACCCCCCACAAAAAATCTATTTGAATTCCAGGTTGTAAGGACACAAAATAGGAAAAATGCTATGGGAGTAAATCATTTATGTACTAGCTTTGTGCTTTTGGCCCAATATCTTTGGCTGATTTGTTCCAGATCAAGTCAGTTGGAAGAAGCTTGTTGACCACTATTCTAAAAGAGAAGCAGGTTCTAAAATGGGGACTTTGACTGAGCCACAGCAAGACATTCCTTCTTCTGTTTTTGATCCACTCCAATGTTGTTCTGGCCTTGTGCTTTGGATCTTGGTCCCGTTTAAAGGTAAAACCTCCTCCCTAGATTTACTTTTTAGCAAACTGAAGCAGGTTTGCTTGCATTATGTCTCTGTGTATTGCTCCATCTGTTCTTCCCTCCATTGTAAGCGGACGCCCAGCTGATGCTGATGAAAAGCAAGCATGGCGCTGCCAACATCATACTTCAGTGTAGATATGGTGTGTTTGGTGTTTGGTTCGGGCCAAAGAGTGCTTAAGTCATGGGCAAAGCCATCAAAGTGCAATGTAAGCATAAGGCCTACATCGGAGCTGGGTCACTCAGATGTAAGAGTTTTCCTTTTTGTGTAACAAATGTGTTCTTGCTGTCCTCCAATACACGTCAGTTTTATGCAAAGCTCCTGATAGGGTTGACAAGTGGACCATTACCCCACTTCCAGCTACTGAACTCTATAGTTCCCTCAAAGTGTTTTTTATTACAAGTCTTGTTTTTTTCTGTGCCTGGAGGGTGTGATACAGCTTCCTCTTACAGTTTTTCTGAATTGCTAAAACACTAAACCCCATTCTTTAAACCATATGCTCAGTGGCCTAAACCAATTTGTCGAATCACTCACTCTTTTGGCAAAACCTTAAACACATGCTGGTAGTTTGACACCATTTCCAAATGCATTCACTTTGTTTGCAAAACTCTAAACACATTTGTCACTGACTAAATCAAATTTTACACTGTGATTTCACAATGGTAAACACAAGTTGCAAAAGTTAAACACAACTACAACACAGTCATTGTTTACACACAGTGACTCAAACTAGTTCACACTTGTTTCGAGTGATGTGAACAACCCAATTGTACAGAATATAACTCAGTTCAGAGTACAACGGTGGCACAGGTCGAAGGCAGAATTAATCTCTCATTGACTATGATTATGCAGTTGGTTATATTGTAATGTGATTTTCATTCATTTTTCTTTGGTCATTGGGCTTTTACATAGTGGACTACTGTATTTTTATGCCAATGCTGGTATACATACATTTAATACTGAATTACTTGCTGTATTTACAGTATTCAATATTTTCACTGAACAAGTTATGAATATTATACTTTTTGTTTTCAAAATGTGTTTACTATTTACAATTACAAAAATCTGTGTCTACATGCCCTGCATGCTGTTTTAAAAAAAAAAATGTACGTAGTGTCTTATGAATGCTCTGAAGTGTTTATATTTTGACTGGCTGTGTTAACGATCTGAAAGCTATGTGTGATTTCGAGAACAGAGTAAATGGTTTTGAGGTGAGTGTTTAATTTTGTCAGAAGAGTCTGGGGTTTTGTGAATGTGGTTTGAAGATGTTGGTTTAGTGTTTAGAGTTTTGAGAAAATAGTTGAACGGTTCAAGAAATGTGTTTTAGCAATTGTGAAAAACTGTAATGATTATTCTTCCAGCTGTGCTCATAGGCATATTCAAACATTTGGATATTATTTTGTACCCTAATCAATTAATCTATTTGACTTTTTTCAGTTTGAATCAGTTTCTTACAAATATTTCACAACATAAAAACAATGTGACCTTACAATGGTGTCTTACTAGTCTTTGTTTTAAAATAATATGTCAATATGCCAACTGTTAACTAAAAAAACGAGAGACTCAGTCTGGGGTCTGAATACTTTTGCAATGAACTGCACGGCATTAGTAACAATGACCTTTCCCCTCCTAAGCTTCTTCATCTCCTCGACGGTGGTGAAGTAATTGACGGCGGCGTACTCGATGACGGACAGGAAGACGAACAGGAAGCTGGCCCACAGGTAGATGTCCACAGCTTTCACGTACGACACCTGGGGCATGGAGGCTGACACGCCCGTGATGATGGTGGACATGGTCAGAACGGTGGTGATGCCTGGCGTGGGGGAGAGACAGACAGCGGGGGATCAGTTGATCATTGAAGTTGATAACTTGTCGTTCTCAATTGAACCTGGTTTTCTTTTCAATGAATACGTTCACCTTGAGAACGAATCGTACAATGTGGTCAGCTTATACAACCATTTGACCTTTTTGCTGTGAAAGCGAGATCGAGGCACATGCAGGGGGAAATATTTAGGTGTATTGATGTGTGTGTGATTACCATGAATGGATGGAATGTCTAACAACGTCTAGGGAAATATGTGAAAGTGTCTGGACTTGTATATAATGGGACATTTGTCTCTGGAAACAGGATATTCCATTCTCGCGGCTCTCAATAAGTTGGGCTGAACACACAGCGATTTCCTTGGGTTAGGTTAGAGAGGTAAATTAGGCTAGCCTTTGTTACACCACCCCCTGGGGCTATTTACAGGGCAAAGCACCCTCCCTTCGCCTGCTACATAGTCTAAGTCAACATCTATTCACAATCTGAATGCAGCGGTTGCTTTCACCTCTCCCATTACTCCCGTTCCCTCCCTTTCTGTCTCTTTGAAACAGACACAGGCATGCCTTCACAGCTACGGGTCAAACGGGTCACCCAATGATTCTGACACAGTGCTCCGTTTCAGGTTTCCTCTGATGGGAGGTGCATGTCATCTCTAAACCCAGAGCAAACACAATAGATTACTGGATAACCTGCACCACTTCACCTTTCGGTAAACAGACAGACGTGTTCTGAAAGAGCAAGGAAAAGCAGCCGTCCTCTATTCACCTCAAAGAGATGCATCTAGTTTGTTGGCTCTGTGATTCTACTTCTACTACTACTACTACTACTACTACTGCTACTACTTATACTACTACTACTACTACCACTACTGCTACTACTACCACTGCTACTACTACTACTACTACTCTTACTACTACTAATACTACTACTGCTACTACTAATACTACCACTACTACTACCGATACTACTACTACTAATACTACTACTAATACTAATACTACTAATAATACTACTACTACTATTACCACTACTTATACTACTACTAATACTACTACTACTATTACTACTGCTGCTACTACTAGTACCAATAATACTACTACTAATATTACTACTACTGCTGCTACTACTACTACTACTATTACTACTATTACTACTACTACCACTACTGCTACTACTACTACTATTACCACTACTTATACTACTACTATTACTACCACTACTGCTACTACTACTACTATTACCACTACTTATACTACTACTATTACTACTACTACCACTACTTATACTAATACTACTACTGCTACTACTACTACTAATGCTACTATTACTACTAATACTACTACTACTATTACCATTACTTATACTACTACTACTAATACTACTACTATTACTACTGCTGCTACTACTACTACTAATACTACTACTACTATTACAACTACTAATACTACTACTACTAATACTACTACTACTATGACCACTACTTATACTACTACTTCTACTACTACTACTATTACTACTGCTACTATTACTGCTACTAATACTACTATCACAACCACTACTACTAATACCACTACTACTATCACAACCACTACTACTAATACCACTACTACTAGTACCACCACTACTTATACTACTACTACTAATACTACTACTATTACTACTGCTGCTACTGCTGCTACTACTACTACTAATACTACTACTACTATTACCAATACTAATACTACTACTACTATTACCACTACTAATACTACTACTACTAATACTACTACTACTATGACCACTACTTATACTACTACTTCTACTACTACTACTACTACTACTATTACTACTGCTATTATTACTGCTACTAATACTACTACTACTATCACAACCACTACTGTTATTACCACTACTTATACTACTACTACTACTACTACTACTACTCTATGCATTTTGCTTTTTTTCTGGAGATTTCCTCCAAACCCACACAAGCTAGTGAGAGTATCAATACTGTACCCAGTGAGACCCGGGCTGGCACAGCTCTCCGGTCAATCCAGAAGGACACCCAGGAAAGCATCACCATCAGCATGGTGGGAAAATAGGTCTGCAGCATGAAAAAGAAGATATGCCTCCTGAGGATGAAGTTTATGTAAAGCCTGTTGTACCAACCTGAAAAGAGATGGGAAACAGTGAAAAGAATGAGATGTGTTATCTGTATTTTCTTTGTGGAAATACACTCAGCGTTATTTAAGAAACCCATGAGGGAATTTACTGGAATACAATGATGTAACACGATTGTACGATGTACAATTGTTGGGCAGGATTCCACTCTGGCATTCTGAGGAGGAAAATCTCCTTCACCGTCGCTCTCCTCCGACTGGCAAAGTGGAATCAGGAGTAGGGTTTGAGATATTGGCATGGCCCTTGACGAGGACTTCAGTTATGTCATACTGTTTTTCTCATTTGCGTGTAAGCATTTCTTGGAAAAATGTTGATTGTTTTCAAAAGTGTTCACAAGACACAGACCTTCAGTCGTGGGAAAAAACGAGGACACCCCATGAAAAACTTTTTATTTTTAAGAAATACAAGTCTCTGACATCGACTGGGTGAACATTTTACTCAAAAAGAAAAAAATGGAATGGCTCAGGAAATTCCTTTGTTCCTTTCTGATCACATTTAGAGATACTAATATTTAAGAATACACATTGGATAACTTATATTCTCTGAAAGGATTTAATATGTGTAAAATCGAGTACTAGAGATTTGTAAACTTTCCAATGAAAGCTAAACAACATTTTCCAATAGAAAATAGGGGGATTGTGAATTCAGTGTAATTGCTCAAATTAACAATTCTACTATTTTTGTCATGGGTGGAGAGAAATTCTCCACCCCAAAATGTTTTATTTTTTTGCCTGACATTCACTGAAATAAGAGAAAATCTGGGCAATGAATTCAAATTTTAAAACCACTGTAGCTGTGATGAACCTGCCTATTAGTGGATTAATTTTGCCCCCACACAGGAGGATGGTGTCAATGGCCAAAATATCACCCAGGATCACAGTTGTGATCTTGTGAAATCAACATGTTCACATTTTGTGAACAAAATGCTACATTGAATTAAATGTTAATTGATTACTTAATTGTGTATAAAAGATTTGCAGGTCATAGATTTGCAAGCCAATTACATGAATTGGGCATCTTGAAAATATATCTAAGCATTCGATTATTGTCGTTGTGATTCTAGCGTGATTTCCAATAAATGCTTTTACGTGATAAAGAAAAGCCAGTAACTAGCATGGTGGCTAAAGGGGGACAGGGGAACCCCACTTTGGGTCCAATGCCTCAGGAGAAACGCAACAACACATACCAGTGCTGCTGTAGAAGGCAAGCCCGAAGGAAGGATGAAATTCTTCAATAAAAAACTGTGAGAGCACGATCTCGTCAGTCCTTAATGAATCGTTCCCGTTCTTCCAGTAGAGCATAAGGTCATTTTCATTGTACGCGTCTTCAAGAGAGAGAACAGGAAAATTCTCTTAGAAGAATCATGGGCTATGACCGTCAGAGGAGCGGAGACACTGAGTTCCAGCACTAGCACCTCTCTGAGATCATGCACATGCATCTGTGTGTGTGTGTGTGCATGCACCTGTATGCATGTTTGTCAGTGCATCTGGGTCTTTGTCCATCTGTCTGTCTTTGAATCTGGGTAAGGTACACTGTCTACTGAGTTTGGGTTTAACACAATCATGACAATTGCAACATCAGTGTACGAAAATGTGTCTGATGAGAAAAGACTGACTTCAATTTGATTGTAGGTCCAGTACCATTTAAGGCTGAACAGGGTTTTTAATCCCTTGTAATTCCTGGGTCAAAAGGACATGTATTACACACAAACTGACCTGCCCATGGATTACAAATATTAATCTATGGGAAAAGAGGAGGATCCACTGAACTGTGTTAAGTGTTTGTTCTGTTTAATGTACAACACCATTTCCAAAACAGTTGGGACGCTGTGTAAAAATATAAAGGAAATCAGAATGCCATGATATGCAAATTATTTATACCCTATATTCAATAGAGAATAGTACAAACACAGCATATTCAATTTTGAAACTGAGAAAAAAAAATTATTTTTAAATTTGGTGGAACTCACAGCTAAATAGGTTAATTGGCAACAAATCAGTAACATGATTGGGTATAAAAAAGAAAGGATGAGGGTCAGAAGTTAAGAGGTCCACTGTATGAAAGACTGCGCAGGCAAATAGTGCAAACATTAAAGAATAACGTTTCTCAGCGTACAATTGCAAATATTTGGGAATTTCATCATCACTGGTACATAATATCATTAAAAGATTCAAAAAATGCTGAAGGCTCTCTGTACACAAAGACAGTCCCAAAACCAATTTGGGATGGTCGGGATATGAGTGCCGGCACAGCATTAAAAACAGACATTCTGTAGTAGATATCACTGCATGGGCTCAGAAACACTTTTGAAAACCGTAGTCCGTAAACACGGACATACAGTACGTCACTGCACCCACACATGCAAGGTACAACTACCATGCAACGAAGAAACCATTAATAAACAAGATCAAGAAATGTCATCATCCACTCAGGGCCTAAACTCTTTTAATATGGACTGTGGTCTGACTAATCAAAATTTGAAATTGTTTTTGGGAATTATGGACGGCGTGTCCTCCGGATAAAGGATTTGAAGGACCATCCGGCTTGCTATCAGCACATCAGAAGCAAACATCCATGATGGTATGGGGGTGCATTAGTACACATGGAATGGGTGACTTGCACATCTATGAAGGCACCATTAATTCAGAGCAATATATACAGGTTTTGGAGCAACATAAGTTGCCATCCACACAACATCTTTTTCAGGGAAGGCCTTGCTTATTTCAGCAAGACAATGCCAAACCACATTCTGCAATATGTGGTTTCACAACAGCATGGCACAATAGCAAAGTAGTCAGGGTGCAAAACTGACCTTCCTGCAGTCCAGACCTGTCACCCATTGAAAACATTTGGGGCAATACGCAAGTATACAACAAAGGCGACCCTAAACTGTTGAGCAGCTGAAATCCAGTATTAATAATGGGAATACATTTCACTTTCAAAACTACTGTAATTGTTCTCCTCGATTCCCAAATGCTTACAGACTATTGTTTTAAGAAGAGGTGTTACAGCAGAGTGGTAAACATGCAAACTATTCTTTAAAGAAGAGGTGATACAACAGAGTGGTAGAAGAAGAGGTGTTACAGCAGAGTGGTAGAAGAAGAGGTGTTACAGCAGAGTCAAATACATAATGGGCATGACATTTTCCAAAAAACAATAAAAGTTCTCAGTTTCAACATATAATATGTTGTCTTTTTCCTATTTTCCAAAAATATAGGAATACATGTCTTACATTTTCAGAAACAGTGTTGTACATGTCTTGTATACAAGTGTTGTGTACATGTTCGGAGATCACACGCAGATAGCCATGTGCCCTCTTCCCTCTACTCACAGCTCTCCAGTTCCAGAGAGCAATTCTGCGTGTCCAAAGGAAAACTACTGAAGTCCATGGCGCAAAGAGCCGTCACAGTGATCCTAAAAAACAGTGGACAACCAATAAGAGACACAAAAACAGCAGATGGAGAAAACACACAATGGTAACTTATTTTTTTTATTTCACTACTCTAGTCTACTGGGTTGATCTCACTACCCTAGTCTCCTGGGTTGATCTCACTACCCTAGTCTACTAGGTTGATCTCACTACCCTAGTCTACTAGGTTGATCTCACTACCCTTCTCTACTGGGTTGATCTCACTACCCTAGTCTATTGGATTGATCTCACTACCCTAGTCTACTGGGTTGATCTCAC
Organism: Novumbra hubbsi; assembly: GCA_016801125.1. Taxonomy (NCBI): domain Eukaryota; kingdom Metazoa; phylum Chordata; class Actinopteri; order Esociformes; family Umbridae; genus Novumbra; species Novumbra hubbsi. Next base: position 12,380 of record JACXGK010011743.1, read on the forward strand.
TTCTCTAGTCTACTGGGTTGATCTCACTACCCTAGTCTACTGGGTTGATCTCACTTCTCTAGTCTACTGGGTTGATCTCACTACCCTAGTCTACTGGGTTGATCTCACTACCCTAGTCTACTGGGTTGATCTCACTACCCTAGTCTACTGGGTTGATCTCACTACCCTAGTCTACTGGGTTGATCTCACTTCCCTAGTCTGCTGGGTTGATTTCACTTAAACAGGGTTTAATCCCTGAACCAGTTGTAAAACACATCAACCTTACCAGGGAGAATTATTAATTAATGCTTTGATGTGTTTTTATCACATCATATTTTTGCAATTTATTTAAATAAATACAGACTACTTTTAATATCTATATCTTTGTAACATATTCAAAGTAACAATGTTGAGTCCAAAATGTTAATGGCTGAGATTCATATCGGAATCTGTACACAACTTTCAGGTAATACATTTTTGATACTCAGGAAAACTTACATGCATATTTGCAGGTTTGTGGACATGGATCCTACCCTACCACATTCAATGCATGTGTCTTTTAGGTTTTATTATGAATATCATAGATGGAAATATTCTGTGGACCGATATTTTACCCACCAATTCATTCTGGAAAAATAGGTTCAAATCATTTGGCAGACATCTGTTAATAGTAATTGTTGATTGCTTACTTTCTAAGTAGCAGTTATGATCCCATTACAGAGAATGTATTTGCTCTGCAGCCAGTGAAAGACATGAGTACCTGGTGAAGGTCTACTCCTTGTATCTTAAAATATCAGATATCCAGAAATACATACAGACATAAAGACACGGCTAGTTAATATGGCAGTGTCCATTAACATGATGCAGCTCCATGTGATCTTAAGCACAACTGTTGTCATGTATTTTTCTGCGGTATTCTCATGAGCCATTACATTATAGTTTAGTACAGCATATGGGATTTGTACATGGTATGTCATCTCTACAATTTACTAGTACACCCTTAATATCCCTTCTTAAACAAACATTGGTCATCATAGTCGAAAGTTGATTATAGCTCTAATATAAATTAACCCCTATACTTCATAGTTTGTGCTATGCTATTCCGTGCCCTGTAAGTCATCCGTAAACCAACACAATGTCTAGCTAATCTGTCACCAGTGCCCTATGCAGTACGTGCAAGCCTACACATATAGTGAAGCTTGAAAATAATACAGTCATTTATCCCTTCACTACAAAAGCACCATGCCTTTTTCTCCCATCTGTTCTGTGTACCTGACACTGTAAAGGATGTGGCCGTCAGGATATACCCTCAGCATGATGTTCTCCATGGTTGTGTCATGAATGAAGGAACGTTTGGAGTGGACAAAGAACACATCCGGCACCCAGATCTTCTTCACTAGCCGAGCGTCAAAGGTCCGGCTCCGGTTGTTACTGGAACGGAAGGCCAGCCGTTCGTCCTGCCAGTAGTGTCTCAGGTATAGAGTCATGGTGAAGTCCTACACAGACACACCAAAACTCAGGCCTAGTGGACACTGTTATATTATTCAAAATGTTAGTGATTGCAACACGATTGGAGTAAGACGTGCAATTCAAGAATAATTCACAAAAGATTCTTTGTATGTAGGTTTAGGAAAGACAGATAAGTCTTGAAGTTTCAAGGGAATTTACAGGGATTTTGTTGTCATAGTATAAAAACATAACATGAGTTTGTAAGGAATTTCTAGGTTTATATTCAGGAAATTATAAACCTCTAAAATGTTTTATCTAAAGATTTATATAAAACTAAATGTAGCCACTAAGGAGATGGGCACCCCCAGTATCTGTTTGGCAGACAGTATTACCAGCCTGGTAACATTGTAATGGCACTTCAATTTGTATGTCACGTTTGGTTTGGTTAACTGAAACAGAAAGTTACTTAAAGGGTACGTAGCATTTAACATAACTACATAATAACAACCCTGTTTCAATAAAAGTTGTGACACTGCGTAAAATGGAAATATGAACAGAATGCATGATGTGCAAGTCATTTAATCCCTACATTCAAAAGAAAAAAGTACAAGGATAACATATGAAATGTTGAAACTGAGAAGTGGTTTCTTGAAAATTATATGGCCACTTTGAATTTGAAGCCCACAACATGTTTTAAAAGATTTGGGACAGGGGTCATGAAAGACTGGAAGAGTTGAGGAGAAGTTGTGTAATGCTAAAAACCTGGTGGAACATCACACAAATAATTAGGTCAATTGGCAACAGGACATTAACATGATTGGGTACTGAATGGACCTGTCAGAAGTGAGGATGGGGAGGGGTTCACCACTCTGTGAAACACTACCATGCAAATAATTTTAAAACAACGTTTCTCAGTGTAAAAATTCAAAGAGTTTGGGGATCTCATTATCTACAGTATATAATATCATCAAAAGATTATTAGAATACAGACAGATCTTTGTATGCAACGGACAAGGAAAAAAACAAATATTGGATGGCCGAGATCTTTGTGCCCTCAGGCGGCACTACATTAAAAACAGACACATTTTTGTAGTGGACATTGCTGCATTTGCTTCTGGAAAGTTGCTGCATACACAAATGCAAGTTAAAACTCTACCATGCAAAGAATAAACCATCTGGGTCCCAGGTCATTTAGGATGGACAAAAGAGAAGTGGAAAGCTGTTCGGTCCTGTTCCATCAAAATGTTAAATTATTTTGGGGAATCGTGGAAGCCATGTCCTCTGGACTAAAAGCCAGCCTCTGTGATGGTATGGGGGTGCATTGTTGCTCATGGCATTGGTGACTTACATATCTCTGAAGGAACCATTAATGCTGATCAATATATACTGGTTTTAGAAAAAGATATGCTGCCATCCAGATATCTTTTTCAGGTAAGGCCTTGCTTATTTCAGCAAAAAAATGCCAAACCTGTCATGCCCTGGCTGCGAGCCCCTGGCCATTTCAGGGCAAGACTTTTTGTGAGGCCTCTAGCCCTCTTCATGCCATTGTGGGCTCCCCAGTCAGAGCAGCTGCATTCAGTTGACTCTGATTGGGGAGCCTACTTAGGTTCATTTTCTAGCCACACCCGGTGTGGTTTATTGTTTGTGCTTGTCTCAACAGTTCACGG
>JACXGK010011744.1:0-15426 GCA_016801125.1 Novumbra hubbsi
CCACAGCCCCCCACCGACCACAGCCCCCCACCGACCACAGCCCCCCACCGACCACAGCCCCCCACCGACCACAGCCCCCCACCGACCACAGCCCCCCACCGACCACAGCCCCCCACCGACCACAGCCCCCCACCGACCACAGCCCCCCACCGACCACAGCCCCCCACCGACCACAGCCACCACCAGATTTTAAATGATTTGTTGGAATAATCACTGTAATGTATAAATATAGGGTGTTGATTCATATTTTAATGTTTTTTTTTTATAGAATTCCAAATACAAAAGATCCTTTCCATATAATAATATAGATTTATCACTCATGCTTTCTGAGGTAGTATCAAACAGACGTTCTACTTTTTGGTCCCAAACACAGTAGTTGCCTATTCTCCACACACGCTTCACTATAGGCTATTATTTAGTTAGGGATTTATAATATTTCTCTACTTTCATTAGATTTGTTTCACATTGGCAACAGGCCTGGCCCATGTTCTGCCACATACTGGACAAGAATGACCGCCACAGTCAGTGAGCCCACTCAGCTTTGGGGGGGGGGTATGGGACAGGGACTGTTCGAGTGTTGAACGTAACTTAATGTTATGAAAGATAATCTGAGGGATTTGGATTCCTGAAGCCAGAGAGGTATTGATGTCTGGTCTTGTTGTGTGTGTGTGTGTGTTGGGGCTGGGACCAGAGCGGAGACTGGCTAGGTGCTGTAAGAGGACATCAGAGAACTGAAAGCCACGATAGAGGATGAACAGGCTTCCTTTGTGAAGTCAGGTAATCCATAGTCCAGAGTCACGCCCTGGTTGGATGCGGAATGCAAGGGAAGAATATTGAAGGGGATTGTTTTGGAATACCTCTAACTGGTTCAGCTTGTTCAAGCTTTCACACAGGTTTACACTGATTCACTGTTGTTTTTAGATATGATAGCCATTGAGTATGTTACTGCAGGCCTCCACTTTGATTTCAAGCGTGCATGTAGCTTTACATCGGATGCTGACATCCGAGGTTTTGTCACAGTTCCCTGGAAGACTCATTGTTGCGCCCCTGTTTACAGGGGTCAAACCTGATTGTAAAACCAAATCACACAGAGCACAACGACTTCTAAAATGACAAATCAAATCATCACAGCATAATCACCATAGTAACTGCTAGATAAGATAAATCCAGGCCATGCTTAAACTGTGTTATCAGGGTCTTGGCACGATAGGAGTGTGATGGGGTGGATTGATATGGTGACGTCAAGTCATTTCGATTAAATAATGACTCTAAGGAAAAACTAATTACTGGTGTGCTACCAACTCACCACGTCTCTAAGTGAATTCAAGCAAGGATGAATAGAGACAATTCAGGTCAGCTCCCCAGGTTAGCTAGTCATATCAGCCCTAACCGTGAAAGTGGAAAATTTTTGACATGAATAATTCCCCTCTAGGCATAAAAAAGTCCCCAGTAGCTTGAAGGATGAAGTCCTACATTCCGTTGTCGTAGCCTGGAACTGCCATAAACCGCACATAGTTCTGACTTCTAGTTGGTTTAGGTGGGTCCCAAGGCCTCTATCTCCGTTGCCTGTGGCCTGAGAACAGGGGAGAAGGAGAGCAGTGGAGAAGGAGAGCAGGGGAGAAGGAGAGCAGGGGAGAAGGAGAGCAGGGGAGAAGGAGCGGATGGGAGGAGGGGAAATGTGGTTGGCAGTTGTTGTGGAGCAAGTTCCCGGCCCTGTCTTTGATTCCCGCTGAGTGGTCTCTCTCCCAGAGCTCTCTGGACAGCGTCCTGACGCTCTTATCTTTCACCCTCGTCTGCCGTTCGGGTCTCAGATGTGCAGCCATAGCGGAAACAACATCATGGACAACCAGGACAACAGGACGACTGGAACACACACTCACTCCGTCCCGCTACTAGATCTCTGCCGGGAACTGAAGGAACTGAATGCGTGTGATCATGGGGTGGCGTGTGTATACGGGTGTGCATGTCTGGGGTGGCGTGTGTATACGGGTGTGCATGTCTGGGGTGGCGTGTGTATAAAGGGCTGTGCATGTCTGGGGTGGCGTGTGTATACGGGTGTTCGTGTCTGGGGTGGCGTGTGTATACGGGTGTGTATGTCTGGGGTGGCGTGTGTATACGAGTGTACGTGTCTGGGGTGGCGTGTGTATACAAGTGTTTTTGTCTGGGGTGGCGTGTGTATACGAGTGTATGTGTCTGGGGTTGTGTGTGTTTCTCTCCATGACTGCTGAACTGGAAATGATAAAGAAATACCAATTGGGATGCAGCAAGATGTTTTGCTTGTGACCGTCATACAAAGGCAAATGGGAATAAAGCACAGGATCCTGTGTGTAAATCTGTGTGGATATATGTTCGGGGATGTACAAAACTATTGCAATAGATACGAGTTTGCGATTGTTCACCGTCGTCAGTAGCAAAAATGTTACCGCCCACTAGCAAGCTAATTTCATTTTCTTCAGTAACTGCCATCTAGAATTTCTGTTTGCGGTTCACAAGGACTCCCTGAGGAGATAGAGAACTTTCCAGATGATTCAGCCACTTATTCTTGCTAGGCGAGGATTCTTACTCGCACGTTCTGCTTGGAAACCCAAACCACCTCGAGAAAATGGTCCGACCTGCATCGCACTCCCAAGTTTGCTTGGTGAAATATGCATCGATGAAGTCTGAGGCAAAGGTCCCTGCGTGAGCACAGGGCCTCATGGGAACGCGGCGTGTTTGCACACACAATAAAACTGTCGGGAATGACGCCCCACCTAGGACACGTAAAAGCCCCAGACGGCCCGCCGAGCATTCTGCATAACACGTACCAGTTAGACCTTAAATCTTCCCTTTAAACACCCGTCTTTTGACATTACGACGAGCCTTGGCACATTCCTTGCGTGCCTCCATGTTACGCAGAGGATTACGACTGTACCCTGTCATTAGCCCGGGCTATTCGCCGCGACAACAGAGGCTTGCGTAGTTCTGCTGAGCGTTTGATTGGAGGCGTAAATATTCTTGTGACACCGCCAGGTAGATTCCCTAGGAGCGAATCATTAGCAGGCTGAATCTATACACCAGATCTTTTTTTTTCACGGGATCTCCCTGAGCAACACGGTTGTTGTTTGGAAACATTTATGATCTCAACTTAACGGATTTATCCATGGTTAGCGTCAGGTAATACTCCCATGGTCATTTTATTATTCCCAGTAATGGTAACACAGAGTCTCCTCAGAACAAAGACTTGGCTTGACACGCTGGCTGTGATGTTCATGGTGATTTGAGGTTTGGCAACTTTGTTTGCTCATAATAACACTCAGTGGGTTTAGTGTGACTGGCATCGCCACTGGATGCAGCGGCACCCTGTGACTTCCAGATGGCATGGTCAGTGTCGCCAATGACCAGCGCCAAGTTCATCCTTGTTAATTATTCACTTGAGATTTGAGTACAAATAGCTTGTGTGGCCCATTTTATCAGAAGGCAGAATTAGGTATTTATATTTCCCATCCCTTGAAAAAAAAACAAGAAAAAGGGACACAAGATCTCCTGGTAAAATCCGCACTCTTGTAACCTTTCTCCGCCCCCCGATTGTCCCGGGGTGCCCTCGACCGACAACTTGACTGGATGTGTGGGCTTGCGGCCCGCGTTTAGTTGGCACGGAGGCACGCTGGAGTCGGTGGGCACCTTCGGGTCCTCCCCGAAGTGGGGTAATTCATCTTGTGAAGTGTCCGGGAAGCTGCTTTAAAACAATGGTCTACCTAGCTACCAGTTGTCAAAGACTAGAAGCAGCTTAACTGAAACTGCCCACGGAACCCATCACCTCGGGTCGGTGTGTTAAAGGAGCAATCTACAATTTCTTTACGCATTGTTGTACCAGTAAATGTTATAAATTTGACATAGAATCTTGAAACTATCAGTTATGAATGCCTCAGGAGCTTTATGTGCTGTACTCAATCAACAACTAAACTGATACCTAACTGCAAAGCTGGACAGTCCCTGTATCCATAGCTCTGTCTATAAAGTCAATCTCTATGAGTTACTATAATTCAGAAACATTCTCAGCAAAATTCGAACATATATAGGGTCAGGAATTCCCTTTCTTACATTGTTTCAACTACTGATTCCTGCATTGCCACAATGTTTAAATTAACCCGTGAAAATGTACACAAATACTTTCTCAAGTGAGAGAAGAAAACGGAAGTAATGACTCAAGCCATATATCTTGCTTTGGTGTTGAGTTTTAGTAGTTTACTACACTATTACACATCAACACACATCATTAAGATCTGAAAACACTACCTGCATCTGAATGTAGATAAACTTCCCTCAAGATAACAGCTTGAGTGCTGCCACATCTAAGACACTAATGTCTGAAAATAAAGGTTTCTTGTAAAAGGAAACTCTAGTGTCCCTCAGGCTGTTCATGCTGTATACTGTTTGAGTTTAAGTCATTTAGTGGATGATCTTACCCAAAGAAAATAGAATACAGAGTGCAAACGCACAGCACTGGTGTTGCTCTACCAATAGAGTTACGCAGGACCCCTTAACAACCTAAACAGCACTGGCGTTGCTCTACCAATAGAGTTACGCAGGACCCCTTAACAACCTAAACAGCACTGGTGTTGCTCTAGCAATAGAGTTATGCAGGACCCCTTAACAACCTACAAAGCACTGGTGTTGCTCTACCAATAGAGTTACACAGGACGCCTTAACAACCTAAACAGCACTGGTGTTGCTCTAGCAATAGAGTTATGCAGGACCCCTTAACAACCTACAAAGCACTGGTGTTGCTCTACCAATAGACCCCATAACAACCTACACCATCAATCAATCAAGTTCATTTATATAGTACAATTCATACATAAAAGCAATTCAATGCGCGTTACAGAAGATAGTAAGGCCATTAAAAGGGAAATACAATTTTAACAATTTGATTAAAACAGACATGGAACAATATAACGTGTACCGATTAAAATAAAAAATAAATAGAGATAAAAGGTTAAAGGAAAATTAAGAAGGATTTTAAAAGAGTAATGAAAATCTTAAAAGTCTGGTATAGGGATTCCATGTGGCTTTTAAAGTATCTATTAAAGCTATAGGGCACGTTGTGAGGTCAAGCCCTCAGTCATAGGCACGTGAAAACGGAAGTGTTTTTAAACCAGACTTGAAAATGGATAGGTTTGGGGCATGTCTAAGATCTTCTGGTAGCTTTTTCCAGTTGTGTGCCACATAGCTACTAAATGCCGCTTTGCCATGTTTAGTTTGGACCATCAGCATGTATGACCCCACATCTAGATACACAGGATTGGTACAATATTATCTTGGTCCAGCACAATGTAGTATCATGAAACAAATCTAAACCATACTCATCTGGATAATCCCTCAAGGGAATAGTGTGTTATTGAATTATGTGTGAATGACACATGACGGAGCTCTTGAAATCAATGTAGAGCATCTGTGGCCAATATATAACCCTTTACCCAGGAGAGGTGTCACCGAATCCAAAGCTAGCGTCTCGTTAATTCAGGCTAAATAAGCCACTACGTATTCTTCATTCGTAGCAGTTGGTTTGACACAGCCGCTATAGGCAGACACACAAGGCTTCTCCAGCTGGATACAATATTATGGATTGATGGCCAATTTCTTAAAAACACAATTTTCCTTCTCACTATTTAGGTAACTGTTGTGCGAAGTCCAACAGGCTGGACATCTGTGTTTCCACACTCTCAGGTATACACTGTAATTTGGCAGCATATTTTGGGTGTTTGTAAATGGTAGCGAGGGTTGTATTCCATGGAGATCCTAATAATTACTACAGGGACTGCGTCATAGTCCCTTTAAGGTTTCAAGATAGGATGAAATGGCTGTCGTTTTGTTCAGGGGGAAATCATTAAAAAGCTTCGTGTCCATTCTAGTGTTCTAACTCCAGATTCTGCAAGGTATTCCCCTCTGGGCACCAAAACAGCTGGTTGCATGCACTCAGTCAGCCTGACTAAGTAACCCAGCAGTGCTTCTGGAGTCACACCCTAACTCCCTGAATCCAATGCCTGAGAAGAAGTTGTAAACCTCTGAATCACTTACACATTTTTTTAAACACTGTCCTGTTCTGTCTTACTAACCCCCAACCGCCAATGTGCAAGCAAAGCTACGGCTGAAAAAATATGTCTCGCTGCTCAATCGAAAAAAGAAAATCCAGGACAAGGCTTAATCTCTTTCTGGGAAACCAATCTCTGGTCTTCATAACAATCAGGACAGAGAAGGATTGATATGGTTAGGCTGTTCTTTGTATTACTGTTATTTTCATGTTTGCATTTGGGATCCACATTTTATACTATTCTCCATCTGTTGGTTACAGGATTGCATGGACGCCAAAGAGGGCATTGAGGAACTTTTTAAACAGCTGGAGGAAGAACGAAGGGATATCAGAAGGTAACCAAGAGTTTCTCTTTGTATTTTAACAGCTGACAGAATGGTTTGTGTGCAGTCTTGATGCTGAAAACGCCACTGTAACGTAATGGTCAGGATCAGGGTGCTTAAAGAGAAGTTACAATAACTTAACAATAAAAGGTTGTTTGAGGACGGTTCTCATGGAAAACAGCGTTGTCTGAGAATGGTTCTAATGGAAGACAGGGAATGGCTGGGGACGGTTCTCATGGAAGACAGGGTTGTCTAAGGACAGTCCTGGGAGAAAATCAGATGTAGACAATGTGAATGAAGAGATTCCATGTGATGACCTTGGCCCCCAGACCTGTGGTTAAACCCCAGAGTTTCACAGCACCCAGAGAGAAGGGAGACCTTTTTTCCCCAACTTCACCCCCATTATACTCCAACTCACCATGTCAATAGCGAACCCCCCTCCCCATCCAAGACCAATTTTCCCCTTGAGCGATCAGCGGGGCCTGGGAGAGGGGGCCCTTGGAGGGAGAGGTTGACTGCTGACCAGGGCCTTTGCTTGGGTGGGTCATCTTTCAATAGAAGGCCAAGGAAGTGGGGTGTAAAGGAATGATTGTCCTCTACAGTGCCCCCCCCAACCACCCACCCACCCCACACACACTCCTTTGACCAGGAAAGTGACCTAATGGCAGGTTAGAAGGGCAGGCCATTGTTGAGACTGGCCCATGAACGTAGCCAAGCTCATTTCACTGGTGCTTGCTTGGAAGCTGCTAAGCTGCAGAAACTATCGGGGCGACGGCTGGTTGGTTGATTGTATGCCTCCAATGCTAATTGTATGTTGTATCCCAGGAGTTCTAATGTTCGCTTACGTTATTTTCGGTGCAAACACATAATTCTATTCTATCCTAAGAAAAATTTATTCTTAATAAAAAAATGTGTAAGAAGGCTTAGCTGAAGCTAGTCTGGAATTTTGACTGTAGCTTATGTATACTTTAAATGAAGGGTTACTGACAGGCCAACGGACCAGATCCCGAGGATCGGGCCGCTTTTTCTAGGATGTTGCTTGATATTCACAGTGACAGTGATAAATGACTCCACACATTCTTTTGTTCGGCTGAAACAGAAACTCAAGACTGATAAAAACAGACACGCCTCCTTCACCTTATTAGGCTGTGACTTAAGGCTGTGCTGTTGAGAAGACCTATATTACATTCCCCTTTTCCTGGAAATATGGATGCATCAAGACGAATGAGAACTAGAATTCCACCAATTCTGTGCTTATTGTTTTGTTGTTCTACTAAGCAAATATTAGCATATACCTATACGTTTGGTTACGAATGCAACAAAAAATCAAAATCCCAATAAAATAATTGGCATGCAAAAGTTTTCCCCAAATAAGTTTACAAAGAAAATGTATCTGGCGTTCTCATTACGTGAAATGCATCTGTTCCTTCAATAAGTACTCTTTAGAACCACTCAACACACAGACATGCACTCATGCCAATGGAAGCCTAACTCCAGGGTAGAGCATCACACATTATTTCATTAACAGTGATTTCTGATACACTTGCACAATAAATACAAACAAAAGCTCCACGGCCCTGTGTCAACATCAGATGGTACGCATCCAGACAACCTGAGCCAAGGCATCAGTTGGGACGCATCCAGACGACCTGAGCCCTGTCATGAGATGGAACGCATCCAGACGACCTGAGCCGTGGCTTTAGATGGAACGTATCCAGACGACCTGAGCCGTGGCTTTAGATGGAACGTATCCAGACGACCGTGCATGCAATAGGACCATGCTTCCTCCCTGGAAGATTCCACTGAGGGCTGCCTCTGATCTTATCCACAGGCCGCTTAGATGTGGAAACTGTCGCCCAACAAAGTGGATGGCTTTTGAATGCGGGCGTCAGAGTTATTTTGTCAGGGACATATGGACACCGCTTTGGTTTGCCATGAACAGCAGGAGGAGCCGGGAAGGAGGACACGTGCCCGTCCGGAAAAGCCGCTGTGTCAAGGGAACTTTGACGCATAATCTTCCTCCGCCTCTGATTATATAAATGCAGATTGCTTTTGGTTTTTCTGCTCTTCCAGATCCTCCCTCGTGACTCTCAGTGGGTGTTTCTCCTGGGCGCGATGGGAGCGCTGACGTCTGAGTTTGGGAGGGGGGTCCTGTGTTGCTCTGTTGGTAGAGCGTGGCGCCTGGCAGTGCCAGGCTTGTTGGTTTGATTCCCAGGAGGGACACGCGTGCACTGGCGCACCGCGGAGCATCCTTTCTTCTTGGCTATCCGGGTAAAACATTTGGCACGAGCGTCCGCTGCGAGCCTCACCTGCCCTTTGTCTCCGCCTCGCCCGGCAGATGGTGTCTGTCCGCCACCCCCTTTCGAAACCTCGGAGGGCCCAGGGAGGACGGGCAGGCAGGAGGCCTCCTCGGGGTAGCGGAAAGGTGGGGAGGTTTTGGAGGACAGGAGCCCTGCTGGAGGTCCATGGAGGGTGAAGAGGGTCGGCCTGGAGGACAGGTCAATCAGGCAGCTGCAGCCCCTCCTGAATGGACGTTAGCGAGGACATCTGCTAATCAATAAACTATTTGTCATCTTTAAAGAAAGAAAACTGCGTCCGCATTTAGTTGAAGGGCGGGGGGGAGGCCTGGCTGGATGTTGTGTTATATTATTGGTAACTGTTTTAATGTCTTTGTTTGGATGTATTTGGTTGTAAATGTCCCTCCTCTTTAGACGGTGAATTATAGCCAGCGGAACAGTTGGTCTTCCAAAGGGATGCTTGGAAATGAGATTTCATCCATAGTAAATTGACTTATTTTCCTTTCTTTTTTCCACGAATTCACTTGGGAAATAATCCCTCCCTTTAGCGTCTCGTGCGACGACCCTCAGGCCGTGCTGTGGCAATGAAAAGCAGCTAATATTTTAGCCTATTATCAAGATATCCTGTTTTTAGTGAGCGTGACGATCACATCCCCCTGGCAGGGAAGGCTGCTCCTCTCATGACGTTCTGAAAGTGCCTCGCTGAGCGGCTTGCGACTGTGCCAGCGCAGATCACTGACATTATCGCAAGTCCCAACCTCAAAGACCAGCCTGTGTCTCCGTTGGCTGCTCCAATAGATGAAAGGCCGTGTGATCTTCTGGGGAGGTGATTGGGTCTGCCGGCGGCCCCCAAGATGGGCCACGTCTACTGGCGGTGTGCCCCAGGGAACCATCCCGCGGTTGTGACGCTCGATCACTGAAGGCTAAACATTCTTATGATGAAGATCGAGTCAGTCTAATACTAGCTTTGGGTAACGCTAAGCCACCTTTAGAGACACTGTGGCCTTCTGAGGACGAGACTTAATCCGCTGGTTAGAGGTCAGCTCCACGGCAAAGCTTTATTTGGTTCCCCCTCCCACCTGTTTTCCATAAATAAGGATGGATTATTAGATTGGAGTAATTTAAATGTGTTTTATTTGATTATCGGTTCCCCGGCAACATCACATTTTTCACGGCAGAAGGCGGAAACAATACTAGTAAACTGAGCAATACTTGTAAACTGACCGTATACTAGTAATCTGAGCAATACTTGTAAACTGACAATATACTAGTAAACTGAACAATACTAGTAAACTGAACAATACTTGGGGAAATGTACAACATGTGCTTTTATGTGTTCCATCTGTTATTAGCATAAAGCTTAATTTGTCTTAGTTTAAACCCAGTTGAGTCTTAATCTCACTTGGTCTTTGCTTTGCCACTTAGCTTAGCCCTTAATCAGAGCCCAGTGGAGATTCGCTGCAGTCGATGGTCAATAGTGAACTGTACAAGCTATTGATTGAAGATGAACTTGCTTTTACTGATTGGACGAGGGGTTACATATTCAACAAAACACGCATAGACAAACGAGGGGAGACTTCCAGCAGTTCCATTAAGTGGCCAACGTATTTTCATATTTAATCAAAGAGAGATGGCCCGAGCGATCCGTGGCTGCCGTTCTGCTTGAGGATGGAGCGCCAACATCAACCCAGTCTGGTCCCGTCATGATCATGCCCGCAGGTTCTGTCAGATAGCCCGGTTAAACCAAAACGTACACTATACTGTAAGTATTCCTCATTGAGTGCCGCGTTCAATCTGGTTAAGCCAGGCTAACATTGAGATGCCCTATGGATCTGCCTTGATTTATCTGCCTAGGCAGGCCTGAATACATGCATCAGTTTTATGGTGCTTAAGAGTAGAACAGGTTAATGGAATGGGTTAATTAAGCTTTTTATTGATACGTTTATCTATTCTATCTCCCCCATCCATTCTATCTCTCCCAGCATCTATTCTATCACCCCCATCCATTCTATCACCCCCATCCATTCTTTCACCCTCCCCCATCTATTCTATCTCCCCCATCCATTCTGCCGCCCCATCCATTCTATCTCCCCCATCCATTCTATCACCCCCATCCATTCTTTCACCCTCCCCCATCTATTCTGTCTCCCCCATCCATTCTCAGTCAAATAGCATTGAAATCTAAGGGAGCACTTCAATCACAAACCGGGTCTCTGTGAAGGAAAAACATCATATGTCATAATTTGTATTAGGTATATGTAGGTTTGTATGCTCATACATGTATTCGTATTATACGACCATGGTCCTTGATAGGACTCACAAGAATCCAATTGCAATCTCCAGGCTTCTTCCTGGGTCATCGGGTTAGATGCATCGACTGCGGCGGACGGCAGGATGAGAGGTCTTCTGTTGTGCTGCTCACAGTGGTCCCATTCACGCTCTAAGCTGAGCTCACATCTGGCGGGGAGGAGGAGGGCTAGGCGTGTTTCACTGTGGGCTCGTGTTTACTGATGAACATCGGTATTTGCTCAACCACCCCGGTAATCGCATGAAGCCTGGCCTGCTAAATATAGCACAGCATTCGCACACCACTGAGCTCTGGGACACCGTTACGGTCCAGTTTTGCGTGGAATTGGTAACGTGCCAGGCGTGATTTTTGAATTTCTTAAAGGACGAAACATCAAGCGAATGATTATCAACCTGAGATCTCTTGGCTTTATTCTTTTAAAAGAGCGATGGTCAAGATAAGTTTGCAGAAAGGGAATGTGTTTCTGCTCTTGTCTATGAAAGCATGCACTTGTTTTGACTGCTCAACTGTTTGAGGGAAACATATATATGTATTAAGGTTAAACATCCTTGTATTTTGATAAAACATCCTTTCACTGAGGTAAAGCGTTCTTGTTTTTGAGATGTGCAGACAGATAGAAATCGTGCGGGTACAGAAACTTCTGGAAGACACATTGGCTAAAGCTCAGCTCATTCACCTCCTGCGAAGGACCACACTGCTTTTTTCTGCACTTGCTTTAATTTCTACACTTGCTTTAATTTCTACACAGCGCAAACCGATGTCCCATGGAAACCTCCCTACCTTGTATATCAGATCCCCCCCTATTCCCTTGAGCGACAAAGTCACTTCATGCCTCTCCGCTCCCTGGATTAATGGAACATGACAGGGGCACATTGTCACAGATCCCACTCATCATGTTACACACTCAGTCTCCCTAGCAGCAAGGTGCGAACGACTGTTCCAGTCTGTGTTCCTCTCCTGAAGTGGACAGTCACAGCTGTCATTATTTAATGAGCCTCAGTGCCTTCTAACACAGGAGATTTGTCTGATCAGAGCCAAGGACGAGTTGATCATTGAAATCAATTGTCTTGTGTCAGGGCAGAAACCATCGGAAAAGCCAACCAGTCTAGAATGAAGTGTAGTAATGGGTGTGTGTGTGTGTGTGTGTGTGTGTTCGTGCATTAGGTAAATAAACCTCCCAGTCTGCACTATGGCATTTCCACCTCATGTCTTAACATGCCAACGACCTTAGGGGACAACCTACTCTGTTGACAGTTAAGTATTTTGGAGGGTGAAACATTTGCTATAAACACTTTTGATATGATTCCAAAATAGTATTTAGACTTTGTACTACCATATTCAGTGACATACAGACATTGAGAAAAATATAGAAAACCTTGGAGGTGTATTTCGGAGCCAAAATAGCATGCAGTAAATATGGCTTGAGACTCTAAAGGTTCAGGGGAAACACACAACACACACCCACACATAACAACTCTTGCTTCTCTCTATCATATTTATGTGACTTAAAGCAGGTTGTGGTCTGAGTGTGTCTGATAGCTTGGAGATTTCAGTTAATATGTTCAGAAGTGTGTCCCAATTACACTCACATTCCCAGATAACACCACAACCTGTGGTGATATTTTAATCTACCTCCACCATCCACCTTTACCCCACCACTACCTCCGCCATCCCCTCTTAATTCTAACTCCCCCATCCGTCTCCACCTCTTCCACCATCCACCCTGACCTTTATCTCCGCCCCCCAACCCCACCTCCACCATCCACCTCTACCTACACCTCTCGCCTCTATTTTTATCTTTATCTCCACCTTTATCTCCACCTCGACCACGCCTGCACCTCCATCATCGACGTCCACCTCTTTGAATGCCAGCCCGTTGGTGGTCAGAGTTACAGTGGAGTCAGTTGAATGTGTGTTTGTCTGTGTGTGTGTGTGGGGACCCATGCGTTTCCAAACTGCTGAATGTGTCACTGCTAATGCTGTTTGTAGAGTAAGCCGGGCCTACCAATGACTTGAGTGGACACACACACACACACACACCTCTGGGCATGTTTTTGCTCTTTCGTCACAATGTCCATTTGGCAGGAGTTACAATAAACAAACAAAGCTTCCTGGGGGAGGGGCCCTGCTACGAATGACCAGGCTTGCCCTAATGGTGGCTTTCCCGCTATGACTAGCTGCTGTGATGCCTGTGTGGTTTTAGTTCTTTTGGGGGGGGGGGGCAATTTTGCAAACCGGGCAGGCCCACTCACTGTTAGAGGACACATTGATTATTGAATTAAAGTGGGCAGACTTCTCAGTGTTTATTTATTGTGGAACTCGGTTTTTTATCTTTTTGGCCCCGTTTACCTTTTGTACCCTAACAGGACAACAGGAGCATATTGGGTACTACCTGCTGTTGGACTCATATTAGGCATAGATATTCAGATGACGAGTGCGTATGTGAGCTTGTTTCCATGCTGATATGGCACGAATGGACACTTAATGCCAATCCCCCTTCCGGCATTGCTTTGGTGAATGGGTTTCTCACTGCCAATTATACACACACAGCCGTCTGGTCGTGAAAATACGTGGGCCTGACATTGCAAGAGGCACTGGCCACTGCATCCCGCGTTGTCCGGCTTCTCGGCTGACTGTGCGTCCTCACAGATCCGTAGGGTGTTCCACTGAAACGTCGGTCTGGTTTTAACCCCTCCGCTACGCGTTCAGTGCTCGGCGCGAGTCCCTCTTTACCGTCGTCGCGAAATGAGCTACGAGGCGCCGGCCGTGCCGCTGCAACTTGCCCCGTGTCACCGGCGTCGTTCTCCGTTTAGCGACGCTAGCCACCGCGGGGAAGCGGCTCTGATTGGGCGGGCCGGGATCACCCCCCCCCCCCCCTGCCTCCCCCTTTATTTTAACCAGGACCGCTGTCGCCAGGCAGGACCCTTTTAATTCCCCTTTTGCCCCTCCTGTGTCCGCCCCCTTTTCTCAGTGGAGGGGGGGGGACAATGGAGGGCTCCCATCCCCCCTTCCGCCCGCTCGCAGCGTCCGGGTCGAGAGTCTCGGAGCTTCGGTTTGTCACAGCCATTCAGCTGAGACTGATTGTGATTGCGGCAGATGGACGGGAGTTTGTCCCGGGGTGCCAGGTCGCCTTGCTCCTCTCTGACTCTCTCTCTCTCCCCCCCCTCAGTCACCGTCCCCACTATCTCACCCACTATAACTCCTCGTCCCTGCCCCCTCCCCCTCCGCCATAACCACCATACCCCCCCCCCCCCCCCCCCCCCCCCCCCCCCCCCCCCCCCCCCCGACACATGTTACACGTCCCGAGCCGGAGAGAAGCACAGATCCACAGGAGAAGGAGGGACCACGAGACAGAGAGAGCGAGAGAGAGAGAGAGAGAGAGAGACAAGAATCACAAATGGTTAACGGGAGGTGTATCTAGCGAGGGAGAGGGAGAAAGGACAAACACAAATTGTTAAAGGGAGGTGCATCTAGCGAGGGAGAGGGAGAAAGGAGAAACACAAATGGTTACAGGGAGGCGCATCTAGCGAGGCAGATGGATTAGAGGGAGGAGGCGATGGGGTTGAGAGGCACCCGTGTGCGCGCTGTCAGTGGTGTAGAGGAGGATCGGGGGAGCAGAAGAGGGTGACAGAAACACACAGTGCGCGAGGACAGCGTGTAGCGCCTGTCGGACCGGGAGGAGCCGAGCCCAGCCGAGCGACGGGCTCCCACAGTGAAGAAGAAATAGCGAGGGCTAAGCTGCCGTTCTGCCGGAGCCTGTGCAGACGGAGGGCAGCGGTGTGGATGTAAACTTTGCCGCTGGTGGAACCGGCGGCTGCCGCCGTGTCAGAGAGAGGAGGAGGCGCGCCAGGATTATCATGCGGCTCCCCTGAACCCAGATGCCGGTATGCAGCACCTCCCACCCGGTAAGGAGGACAGGCTGATGCCTTGGTCCCTTTAAGGGCTGGAGGGGTCCCTTCTGGTGGGTGGTGTAACCACGTTGGCTGTAGCTTCGGAGATCCGCTCTCTTGTTCGTACGCCACTTCCCGTTGACATGAGTTTCAGCGAAATGTGTCCCTCAAGTTGCAAGAACTTTCTGCCATTGGTTGTAATTGTGGCGCGTGGCGAGCTGTGGATCTCTGTGTGTCATTCTTCTGACGACCGTGATAAGGGTAGTGTTGTGCGTAATGTGTGGTGTATTATGGGTTGTCTGCAATGTGTGGTGTGTTATGGATTGTCTGTAATGTGCGGTATGTAATTGGTTGTCTGTAATGTGCAGTGCGTTATGGGTTGTCTGTAATGTGCAGTGCGTTATGGGTTGTCTGTAATGTGCAGTGTGTTATGGGTTGTCTGTAATGTGCAGTGCGTTATGGGTTGTCTGTAATGTGCAGTGCGTTATGGGTTGTCTGTAATGTGCAGTGTGTTATGGGTTGTCTGTAATGTGCAGTG
>JACXGK010011745.1:0-15500 GCA_016801125.1 Novumbra hubbsi
AACCCTTCACTGTATGACCGCGTCTGGGACTGCAGGTGTGATTGCTCTGTTAACCCTTCACTGTATGACCGCGTCTGGGACTGCAGGTGTAATTGCTCTGTTAATCCTTCACTGTATGACCGCGTCTGGGACTGCAGGTGTGATTGCTCTGTTAACCCTTCACTGTATGACCGCGTCTGGGACTGCAGGTGTGATTGCTCTGTTAACCCTTCACTGTATGACCGCGTCTGGGACTGCAGGTGTGATTGCTCTGTTAACCCTTCACTGTATGACCGCGTCTGGGACTGCAGGTGTGATTGCTCTGTTAACCCTTCACTGTATGGCCGCGTCTGGGACTGCAGGTTTGCTCTGTTAACACTTCTCTGCATAACCAGGGCTGGGACTTTTGAGCTTGCTGTACATTAAAAACAAATGTTCCTTTTATGCTCTCCCTCTTCGCTTGTCCTAATCACTCCTGCTTCTGCTCGGCAATTACCTTCAACCTGTGCTTACTCTCTCTCTTTCTCTTTGATATCGCTCTTTCTTTCTGTTTCTGTTTCTCTCCCTTCTCTTTGATCTTCTCCCAGTCTCTCCGAGTGCACTCTCTAGGACGTGATAACCTTTAAGAGTGTGACATGTTTATTTAGCGCTTCTGCACCCATCACACTGTAGATCATTTCATTTTCGTAGTCTTATTGTCCTTCCTACCGCTCGCCATGTGTCCATGTCCAGCCCACCGCCCAGGTCACTGACCCCACACCTGGACAGGGGACACGGTGGAGAGTTCGAAGCCAGGGGCCACAGAGTTTGTCAGACCTTAGAAAAAGCTCCCAGATACGGAGTCCGGCTGGCTCCCACAAGGTGGAGGACCTTTCCCGGCACATGCTTTCTCGAGGCAGGTCTGGCCAACGGGACTCTGCTGAAGCACAGAGTTTGTGTGTTTTACCGCAAAGTTCCTCTGTAGTTATTTTTTTTTTTTTTACAGGCTTCCTCCCACTGTGTTGTTATTCTCTCAGTAATAATTGCTGCAGCAGCATACTGTATTTTAGATTAACGAGCTTGGCCTGTGAGTAATTTGGGAGAACAAACGGCAGAATGCTGGGAGCTGCAGCGACTCCCCAGCCTTCCCCAGGCCTGACAGCTGATACCAGAGTTGTGCCGGTTGATGTATTTTCAGTGCGTGGGTCCTCCTGAGTCTCGCTGTAGTGATGTCTGGAGACAGAGTGCTGGTACAGAACAGAACCACTGCTACAGTATACGGCCCAGTCTGGCTGGGAACACAGACATTCCCTTCTGGATTCACTCACCAACCCAGAGTTTTCTTTCCTACTTTTTTCTTTCTGTATTTCTTTTTCCTCCGTTTTCTTTGTTTCCACTGTTCCAGCTGAACTTCGCCCTGTGTTAATTTTCCTTCCCCACTCTAATAGGCCTCTCGTCCCATGCACGTCTCACTGCTGCCTCCCCCCTCTCCCCCCCGTCTTCACCCTCACCCCTCCACCCTGAGAATCATCTCCTTTTTGTGCCCTGAAAGAGAGCGATGGGTAGTGATGTGGCGGCTGGAAGAGGAAACGCTCATCTCTATCATCCATAAAGGGAGTTTTGGGTTAATTAACGTCCTAATAGTCAGAAAAGCTGGAGGAGATTAATTATGGAATTGAGGCAGATTATTTTAAGTGGTGCTATTATTTGATTATTTCTTTGCTAACCCCTCTTCAAAGACGATGATGTCTATTCTACAGTCAAAAAGAGCAGTGCATTAGCCTTTATCGTTGGTCTGTGGTGAGAAAATTGAAGCGAGTTCCCCCGGGAAGGAGAGTTTTCTGCTCTCCCTTTCAGTGCCCTCCTCCTCTGGCAGATTACCAAACAATCATTAAAAAGCGACACTATGCGTCGGCGTTGATATATGACTGCTGTGATTATCCCTGAACTTTGATATTTTACCCTATTTTTCTTTTTTTCCTCCTTATAGAAACCCTACACAATGAACACGTCTCAGTGCTCATTGAAGCATTTTGTGCATCTTCAGCCCAAACAGTTTTGTAACATGTAAGCGAATCCACCCGTTTCTGTGTTTTTTTGGCTTAAACCATAGCAACGGTAGACGCGTTGTTCCTAGTAATCCTTTGATCAGAGCTTGTGTGGTTGGATTTCGTTTTCATCTCCATTGTGGCAGTAAGGATGATTTTCAAAGAGAGATCTAAAACCAGCTTACTTGAGTGGGTTTTTGTGCTTCACATCTGTAATTCAGATGCCGGAAAGGCATCTTACCTTTTGTCAAACCGTTTGTGGCAGCTGAGGTAATCATGTAGACTTGATTTTTCCTCTCCGCAACTTTGCAGGTGTTCTGACTCTCACCCATATTTCCATAAATGTGTGTGGTTGTCATTAACACTTTCATCCCCTCTCAGCAACCCACTGATGTATCTGAGATACCTGCAATAAATAAAGCTGCATAGTTGACACTAAGACACACAGTCACACACACACACCTCCCCAGTGTCTGTTCCCTGCTTCCGTCGCATTGACATGGTGAGGACGTGCGGAGGAGACACCCCACATATTATCCACCGTGATGTGTGAAGGTTCGTCATAACCCGTGTCTGGGAGGGATCGTTAACAGGGTGACACTGTATCTCAATCAGGTTACTGCCTCCTGAAGGCTCCTACATTAGCTTACTGCCGTCTACCCTCAGTCCCCTTCCTGTGTCACTTCCACGTTGTCACTTTTCAGATGTTTTTTTATACACCTAACCGCCAAGCATGTGGATACACACACACGCGCGCACGGTTGATCAGCGCGGACATGGAAGTAGAAAAACGCCAGAAAAAGTGGACTGCGTTTTCGAAGGTTTTCATATGGAGGACACGGAAGATGAACAGGTGCCTGCTCGGTTGGCTGAACCGTTGAACTGATGTGTGTGTTCAGCCCAAGCCAATGCTTCCCTCAGGCGACTTGTTATGCAGGCGTGCTCTGGTAATCAATGGGACAGGTAGAAGTGGAGAAAGGCTCGTTCTGCTGGATGGGAATTTGATTACATAGAGAGAGGGGGTGTAAAGCCTAGTGTTTTAATTAATGATAGCGGTGCGCCAGGCTAACTCCATGCACATTTTCCTTTCCAGGAGGTATCGGGCCTGAAAGAATGTTGCTGGGTTTCTTCCTGTGTTTCCTGTTGATTGAGCTGATCTAATTATTTAATGTGGACGTAACGCGCTGCTGTGATTGCGCGAGGAGACGAGCCTGGCGGCCCAGCTTAGACCGTGTCATATGTGATTATGGTGGGGAATTTGGGATTCCGACAGACACATTCGTATGTGGCACGCACGCAGGCAGAGGAACCGGTTTACTTTCTGAATTGTTTCCCAAACTAGGGGTCGCGTGTGTTTCTGCGGTCGGGCTGATTTGAAGGGTAGGGTTAGGGTAGGTTGCCCTGTAATGTGATTATAGGAAGTCCTCATGGCTTTGCCATGGTTTTCCGGGGTCTTCTTGGAGGACAGGTGATTAAGAGTTGTCAGAGAGACTTTCAACTGTGTTATCTAATTCAGTGGTGTGATAGAGTCCCCCGAAGAAGCACGAACTACACACGCTGGGTCAAGGCAAGTGTATGCGTACCCCTTGCCTTCCAAACCCTGGAATGGGATGAACGGGTAAACGCTGACCGAGAGGGGAAACTGTGTTTTCTGTTACGATTGTTGCCTTGGTCTCTTAATCTTTTCAACATAAACGTTGTAATGCGATAATTCCTTTAATACTCTTAATCCTTTTTCAACAGTTATTAAGGTTGGAGACCATTTCCTTAGCAGGTCTCTGACTGAGAATCTTTATTTCATGTGTACGTAACGGCGTGAAATGGGTAACCGGTTAGCACCACCGCCGACGCTGGTAGGAATTCAAGCGGTTACTTTACCCCGCTCGGAGACCTCGAACTTGTGGTTTGCGTTGCTTGGTTTGGTCCGCAATGCTTTTTCTGTGGTGATGGTAACTACAGTTGGTGTTCACGATCGCTTTGCACATACCAACACCCTACAACTACTAAAGCCTTTACCTAACTCTTTGCCATCCGTCCACATTTCTATACACTCCCCGAGGTGAGCAGCCAGCCGCACTCCCATCTCCCGCTGATGGAAACAAGAGGAAACCGCAGAGGAGAGGGAAGCCATTTTGGCCCGGGGTGATAAACTGCCTGTTGAGACACCCAGTGCTCGGCCATTGTGTTGTAAAGCTCCGTGCCGTGTGGGCTGTGACTGATTGCCATGTCTGCGTGCCTCTGCGCAAAGATGGAAATAATCACAATCATAATATTCCACCTCATCCAGGGCCACATGCTGAACAATAGGAGTGGCAGACCAGAGACCCTCATTTCCCAGGGATGCAGAGATTGTCGGAGGGCCAGATCATGTTCATTTCCTTTCCCCAGATGGAGGAATACCACTAGTCATACGGAGGGAGAAGGATACAATGGGTTAGGGAGGCTGAGTGGGGGGAGATAGCGGGTGGAAAGCTGGTAACATGAAGGGAGAGATGGAACATTACAAAGTCCTAGAAGAAAAGATGGAGTAAATAGCAATGGCTTTTACTGTTGCGTCTGAGTGAAATCACTATGGGAGTCCTGTAGAGCTGCGGACATTACTCTTTTTCTTCTTCTCTCTACTAACTCTTTTTGGACATGGCTTGTTTTAGTGTCTCTGAGTGGCATGATGGGAGACCAACTTAACTGACCTACAAGCCTGCAAATAATCATGAAGTGAAAATGCCAAGGGCTTATTAGCGCGCCGTTTATCAACACGTCGGTCTTAAACGCAGTTGTGTTACCTTTCAGCGAGCTCCCTCAGCAGTGTCCGCGCCATCTTGTTTCCCTTAGAGCGACGAGGGAACAGGGACGAAAGGACGCTTCCAGGAAGCTGGATACAGTCCAGCGGTCCTGCATCATCCGCTGTGCAGCGGGGCGCCCCTAGGTTTGGGGCCCCACCTGTGTGCTTAATCACAGTTCTCCCTGCGTTCAGAACTTAATTTTAGCCCTCGTTTGGCAAGTCTCGATGGGCCCTCAGAGACAGGGGTGGGAGTGGCCGGGGAGATGGGAGAGAGAGGGGGGGAGGCAGGCAGAGAGACTCGGGGAGAGGGGGAGCCTTCCCGCACACATTCACCACGGCAGGGGGGTCCTACATGGTTTGCAGCTGCACAGTGGAAAACAATAAAGCCCACGAAAAAAGGGCCAGCGTGGTCCTGGGAGACACCAGCACACAAAGAGGAGAGAGGAGAGGGAGAGAGACCGCCTTAGCAACCCCACCTACGGAAACATAGTCAAGATAGACTCCCGTGTTTGTCGACGCCCGGCTCCTTTTAATACCTTTCTCTTGTACAAATGCTACTACCAGCGTTGGTGTTTGGCCAGAATATGTGAGGGCCGTGCCGTTCTGGGCACGCGCGCGCATGTGTGTGTGCCGAAGCCTGCGCCGTTCCGAGTGTGTGGGCAGACATTTCAGGAAACTCAGAGACATGAGTGCTGAGGAGTGTATTCACTTCACCACGCACACACACACACACACACAAACACACGCACCATTACCTTACCCCCACCGCGTCTCGTTCCACACACGTCGACACTCACCCAGTCCCGGCTCTCCGTAGCGTCCTGAGGAAAAGCGTGCGTGCTAATGCCGCGCTAATCACCTGTGCCCAGAACTCACAGCACGCGCTCTCTCCCCTCAATCGGCCCTAATCAGCCAACACCTTTTCAATTAGCATATCGTGTTTAACCTCGCTTTCATCTGCTTCTACTGGCGGATCGAGCTGTGCTCGGTTCTCTTTCCCCAACGCGGTCCTCTCTGTCTCCCTCCCTCTCTCTCTCTCTCTCTCTCCATCTTCCTCTCCTCCCGTCTCGAGGCTGGGTGTCTCCTCAGTCCAGTGACGGAGGCTTGGACATCCACCACAGCCAGACCCACCGCCGGTCACTCCGTGTCTGGATGTTCAACCTGCTTCGCCGCGGCCCGGCGGTTCATGCTGATGAGTGTCTCCGTTGTGTTGTTTTCTTTAAGCCCACCGGTTTCCCACGTGGAGACGGGCGTTGTGGGAGCGGGATTTGATCTTGAGACTCAAAAGAGCAAAGCCAGTTCACTTCATTCCGGGTCAGGCGCCCCCCCCACCCTAACCCCTCATGTGTGACCCCTGACCTCGTCTAACCATGAACCCCCCCGAACTAACTATCACCCTGCCTTCTCTCCCCGCCCACCCTGCCTGTCGGATGGCTGTAGGAGAACCTGTCCAGCTGCAAGGTTTGTCCCCCCTTCTGTCTCCGTACCAAAAGCTGTGTGTATGAAGCCCTGCCTCACTGCCTCATGAGCACCGGGAGAGAAGGGGTGGGTCAGGGGACAGGCCTGTTGGGGGCCACAGAGCAGGACACACTGCATGACTCACTACAGACGCCAAATGCAGAGCAGACGGCCTAAGTGGCTCTGTTACTGTGTAAAGACGGGGCTGTGCCCCCAGCCCTACTCAGCACCACCCCTCTCGTTGTATTTCTACAATCCACCCCTGAAGGTTGTGTGTGCATGATTTCACCCCCCCCAGGGCACAGCCACTCACCTGGACTGAAGTGCCCGCGGGGGAGCCCGGCTAATGATGCATTTCATTCATGATTCTTACTTATTCATTTCAATGAAGTTGGCAAAGCTAAGCGCCCCGAGCACGAACCCAGATAAGCAGCGTGGCGGAAAACTGTCTCGGCTGATCCCTCTAACCCAGAAATGATCTCACAGAGAAGTGCTGTAGCCATGTCACTCTCCTCCTGCAGAGACATGACCTCTGTTAAACTAGACATGACCTCTGTTAAACTAGACCTGACCTTTGTTAAACTAGACATGACCTCTGTTAAATTAGACCTGACCTTTGTTAAACTAGACATGACCTCTGTTAAACTAGACATGACCTCTGTTAAACTAGACATGACCTCTGTTAAACTAGACATGACCTCTGTTAAACTAGACATGACCTCTGTTAAATTAGACCTGACCTCTGTTAAATTAGACCTGACCACTGTGAAATTAGACCTGACCACTGTGAAATTAGACCTGACATCTATTAAATTAGACCTGGTCACTGTCAAATTAGACCTGACCTTTGTTAAATTTGAATTGACCTTTTGTGAAATTAGACCTGCCTTTGTTTAATTAGACCTGACCTCTGGTAAATTACACCTGACCCCTATTAAATTACACCTGACCCCTATTAAATTAGACCTGACCTTTGTTAAATTAGAACTGACCTCTGTTAAATTAGACCTAGTTTTATACTGAAACCAACTTTCCTAAAAAACACACTATAATACAGGTCCATATTATCATACAGAACAATGCCATCATATAAACCCATACTATTATACAGAACCATTTCGCCACAGAAAACCCTAAGATCATACAGAACCATACCAGCATGGAAAAGCATATACTATCATATAGTACCATACTGTCATAACTTTGACCCGTAGTCTCATACTATCATACTACACTACCAAGCTATACTATCTTAAAGGACCATACACCCAAACGTAGTCACGCTCTCTCAGTCTTTATGTCATATGTTAGCCCTAATGCACGAGACATGTTAAAGTAGTGTTCTGTCCTGTGATGTTTGTTATTCCATGCATGCTCTTCAGTGGCATGATGGGAGAGAGCCTTTATTCTGAAGCCAGACCTGGAATCCATTCACTTAAGTGGCATTACAGCTTCATGCCTCTAGTGATGTCTGTCTATGTTTCACTGAGGAGTCCCTAGAATAGTGTGTGTGTGTTCATGTTCTACAAACTGTAACGACGGTCAATTGAAACCAAAAATCACCAAATGATTGAGGGCTGGATTCAAACTTGGGAAGGAATAGGAGAGAGCAGTTGTCTGGGGCCACCACCTGCAAAACCATTCCCGTTTTTTGGGTTGTCTTGCTGTTGCCTATTCCCATTGCCTCTCCAGTGCACCTGTCGTCACTTTCATTTGCACCAAAACAACGGACATTGATTCACAATCGCGGATGCTTTCTAACTGTACTTATTGAAATCCCTGAGGTTTTATTATCTTGTCGTTATTTCGTGATGAATCGTTCCCACAATCTTTTTGAGCAGTGTAGTTGGGGCACTTGTCGTGTCCCCACAAGGATGGAGATCCCTGAAGTGTGTGTGTGAGATGAGTGGGTGAGGGGGAGAGGGGCTGGTGAGAGAGACCTGGTGTGGGCTCTCAGTGTCACTGAAGATTTAATGAGGCAGCACACAAGACGCTTTAGGAGTCAATGAATGTGGATAATGTGGATGATGGCTCACTCCACTGCGTATGTCTCTGTGTACGTTTATGTGTGTGTGTGTGTGTGTTTATGCCCCCCCCCCCAGCCTGATAGCCATGGGGCAATGGTTTTGACGGATGAAAGCATCACTCTCTGCCTCAGTTCCGTGGTTATTGCCTCATTGCTCATGAGCAAGTTTAAAGAATAATTAACCCATGTAAACTGACACGTACAACGTGTCCCAGACAGTAGAACACAACCGTTACAGCGTCCATATTATCACCACCTAGAACGGTCCCCCTGTCTGTAGAACACAACCGTTACAGCGTCCATATTATCACCACCTAGAACGGTCCCCCTGTCTGTAGAACACAACCGTTACAGCGTCCATATTATCACCACCTAGAACGGTCCCCTTGTCTGTAGAACACAACCGTTACAGCGTCCATATTATCACCACCTAGAATGGTCCCCCTGTTATTATAACGTGCCCCCCCCAAATTGTGTTAACGCGGTGTGTTGGAGGAGGTTGGTTCTTTACTGGTCTCCACTGAACACACCATGGCTATGCTGTGGGAACAGATGACAGGGCCCTCACCACCTGGAGCCTGCCAGCCGGAACGGGGGTGGGAAGGGGGGGGGGGGGTATTCAGAGACCTACTTAACACGGTTTGTTGTGATAGGAGACGAGGGGTGTCAGTAGTTTGACAGAATGTCAGCTGACCCGGCTCTCCGTGTAGATGAGGCGATGTAGTCACGGTGTTGTTGACTCGTCTGTCTTGTACATCGCTGTTTCCCCTCAGTCCTGTTCACCCCCTCTTTCTCCGGTCTTTTCCTCGGCTGGTCTTTCCGGCGTTCCTCTAGTCACCACCACTGAGCATGACATGTTTGCGTGTAAAAAAAAAAAAAAAAAAAAGCTCAAGGATAAATAGCTCATCAGATGTTGGTGAAATGTTTGTTTGCAAGGCTGAGTGCTGTTTGATCCCCGTGGGAGCTCATTTTTCCACGTTTGCGCTTGATTTGCTTCTTATGCTGTTTATTAAAAGTAATTACAAGCTGTTTGGAGATCCATAAGAGAACTGCTCAGGGGGAGTTCCTCCAAAAGGTGTACCAACAGAATGGGAAATTGGCACTGCAGCGTCTGTGTGTGTGTGTGTTTACCCACGTGTGAGAGATAATGAAGAGAAAAAAACAGGGGTAACATGTAATATGAATGCAAATGTTTACGGCAGTGTGTTCATCGATTTCTAAATACGTGTACTCTATTTTTATCTACGTAAATGTGTGCGCTAACTCTAAACCCGCTCACTCCTGTGTGCTAATGCTAATGCTAATGCCAGGCCAAGCTTTGATGTCTGTGTTTTACCCCAGTAGAGCGTATATTTGCTTCTCATGCCTCAAGTTGGCGGGGGCTTGTTTCAGCGATGCCAGAGGTGCACCTGCCTCGTTCGTCTTGTCCCGCCTGGGTCTCCCACCCACCCAGGTGTGTCTGAGCCAGCTGCTGTGGAGAATGGGACAATTACTCCCCCCCCCCCATCTCCCAGCCCCTCTCGCTGCTCTGTCTGGTAATTGTTAAAAGACAAACAAGCCGCTTGTCTTTCTGCGCATGATAAACACGGGCCAGCCACAATTAGCTCCTTGCTTAATTCGTTAAGTATTCCAAATTTATTTTTTCCAAGTGACGGCCGCATCTGTCACAGCTGGTGAGGTTGGTGCGGTGTGCAGTGTTGAGAGGTGTGGGAGGGGGGAGGGGGGGTGCGGTGGATCACACAGCGTAATAAATCACACTGTCCTGAGTGTGTGAACAGAGCGGCGGTGGAGGGAGGGACGATGGAGGGATGATCCTGGGCCAGGAGGAACGGAATAGGGGATGAGTGAATTAACAGAGAATACATCGGTTGACCTCTGACCTCCTGGCTTCTCTGAGGGCTCTGGGATGTCTCTTAATGGCCCACTGCCCCATACTGTACCTCAACTCCAAATGAAGTTGAAGATGTTTGGTTTTAGTCAGGAAGTGGGGAAGTTTCCAAGTTGCCAACTTCTCGGTGCTCATTAGCATGTGTCTGTGTGTCGGCGGGCGGGTTCAGTGTGACGTGTCGCGGAGCCTCCAGGTGGGAGGTGGGAGACAGGAGACGACGGCTCATCTCTTCCCCCCAGATCAAGCGTGATGTCAGCTGGGGACGTTCCCGTTAACGGTGGGTGGAGATCCCAGCGCGGCACAGCACAGGCCACCCGCCTCCTATTAGCTCCTCCGTATGTGCCCCTGTGTGTGCGTGTGTGTGTGTGTGTTGTCTTTGTGGGTGGGAGAGGCAGGTGCTCATTCTGCGTGTTCACAGCCCCACTCCCAGGATGCAAAGCTATGCTCCCAGAGAGGTGACAGGCTGACAGAAACATGCAGCTTTGATTCAGGGCTTTAGGAAGCATCCCATGGTTAAACAGGAGCGGGCAGGAGGACTCCCCTGGCAACCCCATGTGCCTTAGAAACCAAGATGCCACCAGTTTCCTGCGATTTTGCTTTGATAGTTTAGTTACAAACCTTCAACCCCCCCCCCCCCCCCCCCCCCCCCCCCCCCCCCCCCCCCCCCCCCCGTACATCGTCCCTGTGTTCATGACAGAATAACACCCCAAACTGGATGGAGTGTGTGGCGACATCGGACGGGTTCTGTTTGAATGGATGATGCGGTACCTCCGTGATTCCTCATTGGAGGAGAGGCCAATTATTGGAGCAGGGATGATGGAAAGAGAGAGGTGCAGCGTGGGGTGGGGGGGGTTGGCAGGGAGATAGTGGGAGAGAGGGAGATGGATCCGTTGGGTGCTGGGGAACAAAGTATATCTGGCAGGGATCCTGAGGAAGAAGCCAGGGACGGTGGGAAGCGGTGGAGATGTGGAGATGTGGTGGCGGCGGTGGGGGCTGCTGACCTTCTGAAGCCGGGAGAGGTTGAGGTCAAGGGGTTGACGGAGCGATGGATAAAGGACGACGCGGGGATGGGAGGGTGAGACAGGGGGGTGGGGGTGCGAGCCGAGCGATGGCCGCCTGACGGGCTCCTCCGGATTTTGGCACGCGCTCCGTCTGCGCGGTGAGCAGCTGGACTTCATTAGGCGCTGGTGTTAATTACTGGGACCAGGCTGGAGTAGCGTGAGGAAAACACTAGCCTCAATTCAGCCAGGGTCACCTTGACATCGATCGTTTAGCATCGGAGAGGGGGAGAGTGAGGGAGGTGGAGAGAGAGAGAAAGGAAGAGTTGGCCAAAAATGGGAGAGTGAGGCACCCATCCTTTGCTTTTTCCTGAGTGTCTCATTCGTGGTTGTTATAACAAATAATTGGTTCGTTTGTGATTAGCGATCACTGATGGCCGTTGACAGCATTTACAAATGACCATTAACTGATCCAGCTGCTGCTGATGTGGAGGGAGGTAGAAAATGGCAGTGCATCTAAACAGGAAGATTCCTCCTCATGCATACAGAAGGCTGTTCTGGGGAGATGTAGTGTGTGTAGGACTCTGAGGTTGGATTCAGCCAAGTGGTGCTACTTACTCTACTTTGTATGACGAGGTACAACCAGACCATGTTTTTAGACACACACACACACACACACACCACAATGCGTTTTAGCAGTGAAGCAGAAGGTCTATCGTGGCCTTGTTTTCCAGTAAGAGGACAGGAACACACAGAAATGAGAGGAAGAGAGGGAAAAATGCTGAAACAATAGTGACTAAGTCCTGTCTTCTCCCCCCTGACCAGCTGTGGACGGTCATGTTCTCTTTTCCTCCTCCCTATAACAGTACACGCAGTAGGTCTCTACAACCTCCTCCCTATAACAGTACACGCAGTAGGTCTCTACAACCTCCTCCCTATAACAGTACACGCAGTAGGTCTCTACAACCTCCTCCCTATAACAGTACACACAGTAGGTCTCTACAACCTCCTCCCTATAACAGTACACGCAGTAGGTCTCTACAACCTCCTCCCTATAACAGTACACGCAGTAGGTCTCTACAACCTCCTCCCTATAACAATACACGCAGTAGGTCTCTACAACCTCCTCCCTAATCCTCAACCATGACCCTTTTGAAATGCTTTTTTTCTCTTTCACTTTTTCTCCCCCCACAGAAAATCAAAGCATTCTGATTGTGTAATTTCCCAGGGTGCACAGCGCCCGGCTCCCTGCGCCGAGGGAGGTGACAAATCCGGTCACGGCAGAGTAACCCCCCCCCCATTCCTCGGTTTCCTCCCCGGTTTTGGGTTTGTCTGTCAATTGTCTTTCCCCTCCCGAACACCGTGGCGCGTGTTGCGACGAAGCGCTAGAATTCGCTGGAATTCTCACAGCCTTCCCGGGCTCCCGTGAAAAACACTCATTTGTGGCGGTGCCAAACCTGCTAATGGCGGATGGCGGGGTCCCGGCGAATCCCACCTCCGCTCCCCGGCGCTCGTTACGGCGCGCGCTGCACGGCAAGCCGCCTCCCATACATCTGCCCAACTCAGCTGCCAGGGAGCGGCGTAATTATCCCGTCGGAGCGAGAGACGCCTCCATGCCGTCACAACTGGGGCTTCATTAGACACCCGCACCAGCGGAGATGCTACAGTGCCCCCAACATGTGTGTGTGTGTGTGTGTGTGTGTGAGAGAATGCGGATGTGTGATGCCTAATGCGGCCCCGTGATCCTGCGGGTGTAAAGGTTGTCAGCTGGAGGTCATTTCGGTCAGTTGCGACCTAATGTTTCCTGGTGGGTAGATGTCGTCTTGGCGACAGCATCTTGTTTGTTCCCCCGTGCTCGCTATTACGTCAGCGCCAGCACCTGCGTTCGCCCGTTATTGAAACGTCGGTGGCGCCTGGCTGCCCTTGTGTCTCTCGCCGACTGGGCGCCGTCCCGAGACCGCTGGATCTGCCGGGCAGCGGTTGGCTACATGGCTCCGCGTGAGGTCGCGGGGTCAAGACTCTGGAGCCGACCACGGTCGTCTGGAGCAGATTGGCGGGTGCTTTTAGAGCTACACTGTGTCTCTGTATGTAGTCTGATTAATGCATTCGGTCCCTCCAGCTATATACCCCAATATCCACAGACCCCCACCCCCAACCCCTCCCTCGCCCAATAGCCAGCGGGGATCCCAGAGTGGCCCAGGCCCTCTGCCCCCCCTCCCCTCTCCCTCCAGCCCACACACATTCTGTACAGGTAGTGCTCTTGATTTCCCCTGCGCCCTCCCAAACAGGAAGATCTTCATCTATTACTGCTGCGGGGTGGGGTGGGGGGGGAGTTGGCGTGAGGCGTGTTGTGGAGGAGGGGGTACGGTGGGTGGGGGGGAGGGCAGGGTGAGGGCCCAGGGGCACAGCAGTGTTGCTTTCTCTGCCTGTGAGTTCCTGCCGACCGGCGTTACAGTAAAGCTATGACATTCCATGGTAAATCTAGCCACTAGCACAACGTGTTATCAAGGGGGTTGTAATTCTGTGTTATGTGTTGAACTTTGGCAGTATCATTCAGATTTTCCCTATTAAAGTAGACCGAGCCTTAAACATGAACCCCCTCCAAAAACCTTCACCCATTAGAGCTGACTGGCTTTTTCCGGTGCCAATCTAAGCACTCTTATTTCAACTTGAGGGGAAATACAGTGTGGACATATTCTAAGAGCCAGAGAGCAGGCTCCCATATCACTGGCCTTAACGGCCTCTTCATGTCTGATATCACTGGCCTTAACGGTCTCTTCATGTCTGATATCACTGGACTTAACGGTTTCTTCATGTCTGATATCACTGGCCTTAACGGTCTCTTCATGTCTGATATCACTGGACAGGGCTGGACATTGCAGTTATTTAACCCATGCTAATGTATAAACAGTTCTGATCAGATTGGTGATTGAAGGTCACCAGATGACTCTATCTGGCCCTTTTTCATTTTTAACATGAGATATTAGGCGTTAATGTAAAGAAGTGTTTCAACATGTTCTACAGCTTTGGCTGGTTTATTCATGTATTTCCTCCCTATTTCTCTCTTTCCATTTTAACCCTATTAAACAAATCCATCTTTTTTTTCTGTCAGTCCGAGGAGATTTGTCAGGAGAAGGAGAGGGGAAGGAGTTTGTCTGTCCGTCACATTAAAACACACTGACAGCCTTCGCTTCCACACTAAACTTTGGACAAATAGCTTACGGATCGATAGTTTCCCAACAGCAATATTTGGTATCAATGCGTGTCCTTCTCATTACACCATGAGGAGGTTGTCTCCACGGGCGTGAATAATTTATCCCCCCGACGTGGACAGAATGCTGAAGAACGGGAGGAAGCACTCTCTCCTGCCTTTCCTTCTCCCCCCCCCCCCTTCTCCTCAGCGCAGGATGGAGGAGGAAGAGACCTAGCAACTACCCTGTCATTTCTCTCCATTTTAACCGATCCCCTTCTTTCCCTCTTGCTTGCTCATGCTCATTTGTTTCTTCCAGACGACTTTTGAGTCTCCCTCTTCCTGCTCCGATCTACCTTTTGTAATTGCGGTAACGTGACATGGTGATATTCTACATTGTTTAGCCAACATTCACTTTGGTTTACCCGACATGGCGGCTTTCTTTTCGTTAGGTCACGTGCTATTTTACAAAGCTCACAAAGCTCTGAGTCCTCCACTAAGAAAAGCACTGCTTACTCATAGCTAGACGACCGTGTCTCGGGGACCAGCCTTGGATGGCAGAAGGGGTGTCCGTAGTGTGACAGCCTTGGTGGGGTTTGCTGAGGAGGATTCTGGCTACTGCAACACATTGGAGCTGAGCTTAATGGCGGTCCGGAGACTGAGCTAAAAGGGGCTAATGAGAGAGACCTTTCTCTGGGGCTGACAGCTCTCTCCTCTTCCAGCTCCTCTCCTACAGGCCAGGGAACAAGGAGAGAATCCTCTCCCTCCTCCTTCTCCTGATAGCACGGCGCGACCCTTTCCCCTTTGTCTTCGCTTCCCACGCTGCGCTCCTGGCTAAGTATTATAAATGTTAGCTTACACCCTGCAATAATCTTCCCCATAATAATAAAGTTTTATTGCCGTGTTCCTATTAGCGAGTTAATGTTGTCTGCTGATGGCGTGTAATTGTGCTTTCTCTCTGCTTTGCGAGTCCCGCGTTCCCTCATGCCCAATCAGCTCTGCGCGGGGAGAGGAAATAAATAGCCTAATGCTGTTTTAATTACAGAAAACATAAAGCTGGCAGCCAACGCCTTGACTTGAGCACTCCCCTCGACCTGTGTACCTGCAACTCCTTAGACACCACCACCCCCCCCCCCCCCCCCCCCCCCCCCC
>JACXGK010011746.1:0-15458 GCA_016801125.1 Novumbra hubbsi
TAAGTCCTGACTATGTAGGGTGGCCAAGCTGTTATATCTGCCAGAGGGGGTGTTACTAATTCCTGACTATGTAGGGTGGCCAAGCTGTTATATCTGCTAGAGGGGGTGTTAATAAGTCTGGACTATGTAGGGTGGCCAAGCTGTTATATCTGCCAGAGGGGGTGTTACTAAGTCCTGACTATGTAGGGTGGCCAAGCTGTTATATCTGCCAGAGGGGGTGTTACTAAGTCCTGACTATGTAGGGTGGCCAAGCTGTTATATCTGCCAGAGGGGGTGTTACTAAGTCCTGACTATGTAGGGTGGCCAAGCTGTTATATCTGCCAGAGTGGGTGTTACTAATTCCTGACTATGTAGGGTGGCCAAGCTGTGAAATCTGCCAAAGGGGATGTTACAAAGTCCTGGCTATGTAGGGTGGCCAAACCACATGCCACAAAGTTGCTTTTATTTTTTAGTATTTAATTCATATATTGTCACGGCTCCTCCTGGGGACGCACTCCCCTCCAGGCGCGTGGTGAGCCGGCACTCGACGTCGCCGCAGTTCTAGTCCCCACCGTGCTTGTTGTCTTGTTTCCCCAGGTCCTGTGAACGTATCCCTCCCCAATCACCACCAGGTGGTGCCTGTTTACCAGGTATATAATCCCTTCCGTTTCCCTCTGTGCTTGTTGTTGTTACCTGTTTGTTGTATGCCGCCACAACGGCTGTCCTCTTTGATATACCCTCTGTGTTATTCACATTATGCATTCTCTGTTTATGTACTACGTACTTTTTTGTATAGTAATCTGATTATTTTACAATGTTCTCTGCCGAGCACGAATCATTAAACGGCTGTGCTGCACCTGCGCCTTGGTTCAGTTCCTCACACGCATCACATATATGCATTATTGTTTGCTAAAACTATTTTGTTTTTAATGGGGATGACACCACTAACGTAATCTTACATTTATTTATTATTATAACTACCATAACTCCTCTTACAGTTCTTGAAAAGGTTTAGTTGCATGGTTTAGGAAATATTCATGTTTCTGTGGCAAAAACATAGCCACAATAACGGATGAGAAGCTAGCCACAATGAAAGCCGATTGCCTAGCAAACTATGTTTTTTTCAATAAACATCTATTCAATAAAAAAAGCACCAAATCTGTATTTTCAAGGGGTGGCCAAAGTTTTGCTTACAACTGTATAAAGAGATATAAGTAGACAGACAGCTGGAAAGAAAGATATATGGTAGACAGACAGCTGAACAGAAAGCTGGACAGATTATGGTAAATCAGTCAGATAGACAGCCAGATATATGGTAGGCAGACAGCTGTACGGACAGATTATGGTAAAACAGTCAGCTGGACAGAAATATATA
This sequence comes from Novumbra hubbsi, assembly GCA_016801125.1. NCBI lineage: Eukaryota > Metazoa > Chordata > Actinopteri > Esociformes > Umbridae > Novumbra > Novumbra hubbsi. The sequence continues at coordinate 1,355 of JACXGK010011746.1, forward strand.
TAGGGAGGCAGACAGCTAGAGAAACATAAATATGGGTAAACAGACAGCTAGACGGACAGATATATGGTAGACAGACAGCTAGATGGACAGATATATGGTAGACAGACAGCTAGATGGACAGATATATGGGTAGACAAACAGCTAGACGGACAGATATATGGGTAGACAAACAGCTAGATGGACAGATATATGGGTAGACAAACAGCTAGATGGACAGATATATGGGTAGACAAACAGCTAGATGGACAGATATATGGGTAGGCAGAGATCTAGACAGACAGATATATGGGTAGACAGACAGCTAGACGGACAGATATATGGGTAGGCAGAGATCTAGACAGACAGATATATGGGTAGACAGACAGCTAGACGGACAGATATATGGGTAGGCAGAGATCTAGACAGACAGATATATGGGTAGACAGACAGCTAGACGGACAGATATATGGGTAGGCAGAGATCTAGACAGACAGATATATGGGTAGGCAGAGAGCTGGAGAGGCAACACAGGTAGGATGTCTGTCCACGCTGGTTGGAATTAAGATAAGGATTTTGCAAACACTGACAAGATTAGAAATCGGTGGCGAGAGGGAGTGATGGAGAAAGTGCACAGTCATTTAAAGAACATATACAAGGTAAATAGAGATGGACAGGCAGATGCAGGGCCGGAGCTTAGCTTTCTGTCCAATGGGTGTGAACCTTAGCTGTGGAGGCCACCCCTCCGATGATGAAATCTTACTACTGTTACCTGATTTTTAATGACTACTAGAAAAATGCAGATCATGTAAATAGTTATTAATTATTTATGTGATGAACAGAAACGTGTTATTAGGCTACAACAAAATGTACCTGCAGTCACAAAACTCAATTTCTAGCTGCTATTGAACCTGTAACATAACTGTATTCCCCCCCATCAATTGAAGCAGCGATGCTGCTCTTGTCAGTGTAAGGTCAGATCTATCCATCTTTTTAAGCTTCTGCTGCTCAACACCTTCACTAAAGAGTTTTCTCAAGGGCACATATCATTATATAGAATTTTTATAATGTATTGCGTTTCTTTCCTTTGAGTGGCAGACAAATCTACGTTCCATTTTTATGTTTTGTTACTTAAGCTAGATCCTTAGCAAACAAGCCAGCAATACACAGCCCTGTTGAGCCATGACCTGCGCACTCCACATAAAATATGCTTAGACACACCCATTTAAGCTCCGCCTCTGGACAGATGGATACACACACATACAGACTTAATAACTGCCTGAAATATAAAAAAACACAAACATTTAGACTGGACAGAAACGAACAACAACCGACCATCAGTCATTTCAAGATGTCCCACACAACAGACAGTGTGACCCACTGACATGTCCAGGAAGAAATCAGAATGACTGTCCGATCGGCATTTCAATTGAAATGAACTGAATCTCAACTCCCTGAGGAAAAAAAAAACAGCTAGAGAAAAATAGGGATCCAGACCTTGACAGAGACGGGCAGTCTGTTATCTCGGAAGGCTTGGAAGCTGAAGCTGCGTGGCTGCTGAGTGGCTTTCCTCACTGGCACCAGGTTCCCAGAGCACTCCAGGTGTAGTGGCATTCCCTCCATCACCTGAGGGGAGTGGACCAAGGGGCGAGAAGGACCCCCCATTGACCAACCATTATATGCACAGATGTCTGTCTGAGAAAACCTCTTTAAAGACAGTCAAACACTGGCTAGTTTTATTAGTCCAGGCTTGACTTTTTACTGGCCCGGACCATCAATATTGTTGAGCCCTGACCAAGTATGTATTTATAGCGTAATTGTAAAAATGTGAATCACGATGATGGTGATACGGACAAATGTGTTCAAGAGATATAGAACAAATGTTGGCTAGATTAGCTATTAAAGCGTTTTACGTTACTGTGGTAATGGGTCCTTGTTTTGAATGACAACATAAAAAATTACATTCTTCTGTAGTGGTAAGAAGGCTGATTTCGAAGTGAGCAAGTTAGATCTTACCCTATACTACATGTGTTAGCTCTTTTGGACAAAACCAGATTTCAAATACTGCCCGCTGCTGACCTCTATATCCCTGCTCCGGGCCACCTCGCTGAAGTTCTCATGAAGCTCCAGTGTTTTGTCCATCTTGTCATCTGTCATGCAGTAGCAGCGTAGGCGGCCATCGCGGGCTTCATTCATCTTAGCGAAAATGACAAACTTGGCCATGTAGGGCACAGCCATTAGCTCCCGATACATCAGGTTGGCGAAAGTCACGGCCTCAGCTGTGCGTGGACAGTCTGCCAGCCAGAACCTGAGCAGAAGAACACCAGAGGCGGCGCAAAAAGGAGGTAAGAATTCTGAGGGGAAAAATGAATTTAATCCCTTTTTGGAATGGGGCTGAGACATCACAAAATGTGGACAAAGTGAAGCGCTGTGAATACTTTCCGGATGCACTGTATTCAAAGGAGTACTAACCCTTCACTTAAGTTCAACTCCAACATTTGACGTGGTACAGTGAATAGACTACGTTCAGTAATCAGTTCCCCTTATCTAAATGCTTTGTAAACATTTTTATTTTCCTGGGTTGCTAAACCCAACCTTTCAAAAGTCAGAGCCCTATCTTTGCTGCATGAACATTATGATACATACATCAGATTGTTGAGGACCAGATGTTGGAATTCACACCTCAAAACAACTCATAGAAAGCAATTTTAGGACACATCATTTAAGAGTATTAAGTCAAAGGTCAAATTTTGATTTTTATTGACTTCAGATTACTGTAGCTTAGAAGCAATTGTATTGTCTGCCTTGGCAGCAGTTCCTGGAGATCCTAATGAAATATGAAAAAGAACACTGAGTATTATAGCAAAATGTACTCCGCATGATAACAATATGACTACTTTTAGGACAGACTGATTCAAATGTATATAGAGTGAAAGGCTGACTTCAGTTGGGGGGAAATCAAGTTTTGATCAATGTTGATCAGAAATAATTACCTAGCATAGCATTATTTGTGATTTCAAACTTTACTACGGGTAACATAAAAAAAAGAATGATGGACTGCAAAGCGCATATAACGGAATATGGTTTCTTACAGGATTACAAATGGTTATATGCATAGGCTAAAAAAGCAATAGCTCTGGAAGGAATGGACAAACGTGCACGGTGGACTGACATGAGCGTGAGTTCCGACTGACCTCGCGGAGACGTTGGTGGTAAAGTTGGCACAGCTGTTGGCGTACATCAGCTTGGTGGTGCCGGTGATGTCTTCCCACTGGGCAGGGGCTGTGCCACCTGGGAGACGAGGAACCATTTCATCTCTTTATTATCCACTGTGTCATTCTCTCTCTCTCCACCTCTGAGACATGCCACTGTCCCCGGCAGCTCTGTGCCCTTCACCCCTGTCCTAACCTCACTAAACCACAATGAACGCTTTTGGGCAGGAGCCCAGATGTTGCAGAGGGCGTAACGTAGAGGCCAGGGGTCAACCGTACCAATGACACTGCAGAGGAGGCGCAGGCTGGTAGTGTCCCCCTCTCCCGCGTCGCGTGGACTCTCCCTCCAGGAGGGGGGCAGAGGGATGCGCAATCCGATTGGCCGGTGAAACTTGCGTCGTCTCGGCTCAACGGTGACCACCGGGCTGAAGGTCGCTTGGTTACCAAGCTGTCGAGTCAGCAGCTCGTCTGGGATTGGCTGGGCCTGAAATGATTAGAAAGGGGGAGGAGAGAGAACGAGAGAGGGGATGTGATGGATTAAATACAAAACGTAATGAAAGGAAACGTACAACGGAAAATATTTTGTTTTAGTCTCACATTGTTGACCAACTATTACTAAGACAAAATCACTCATACTGACTACATCACACATACAAAACCTGTCAAAAGTTTGGACATTCTGACCCATACAGTTGAAATGTCTGGGTCCAAACATTTGACTGGTTCTGCACCTGAACATACCACATCTAATCAATTTATAAAGGGCACACAATCACACTCACACATAAAACCAAGTAATATGCACATTTGAATATCAGTTCATCTTAGGCAATGTAGCTGAATGTTGCTCAGGAAACTGAATGAAAGGTGATGAAAGGCTGGATGAAGGAAAAACAAAATAAAAAGACAATAATGAACCAACGCAAACAAATTCATAAATGCATACATTAAAAAAAGATTTAAATAAAAGGCATCTGACACAAACAACATAAAACATTATGAGACTATAATGAAAAAAAACGGATGACATAAGAAATGAAACAACCGAATAATTGCTCGTGGAAAAAATAAAATCCAGCTTTTGTGTAAGTGAGTTTTATTTAGCAGGACAGCACTTATTGAGTAGGCTGAACAAAGCAGACACCAGACAAGATGTCCTATTCCATCACAGTTGATTGAATACAGCCCTTTTGGATGAGCAGTGATGAGAGCGTGACATAGCCTGTTCATGTCCAGGTAGCCGGCATGAAAACCGGCCATACCATTTACTCAACCGATAGGGAAGGTCTCTCTGTGCTTCCCTCTCCATCTTCAAAGTAATCTTCCTCACCTGCAGCCCAAGTCGCACCCTCTTGGTGACCGCTGTCTCGGGGAAGATCGCCTGAACATGACGGACCAGCTTGCTGGTCAGCTGTCCGCCCTCTGGGCCAATCAGATCACTCTCTTGCTGGACACGGGACACCACAGCAAAGTAGAGCGGGAAGTCCGTGGAGATTATTCGGCGGATTCTCTTCTTCTCTAACTCCTCATGACTCTCCAGGTCTAAAGGGAGAAGAGCAACAGTAAACACTGTGTTTTGTATATTTTATTATTTCTCTACCTCCAACTGCTGTTACAGTAACAACATAAACTGTTACTTAGTTCAATGTGTCACTGTCTTCTGGGCTTCTTGACCAATTCAACTCTTAATGCCTTCTACTTTATTGCACATTATCTCCAACATGACCCTGAGGAAATTCTGAGACCATTGATCAATTACCTTGATCTGGGTCCCAAATATTGCTTTAATGACTTTGCCCAGGATGTACTTCTAACTTCAGAAACCTATCCCGAGATGCAAATGAGGAGGTGTTCTACACTACTAGTAAACAAAAAACTGCTAGACAATCAACTTTATGAGCTTCATACAAGACTGTCCAACCGAAAGGACCTGATGAACTATAGTATTCTATGCTTCTATGAGTTGTGGCTGAACAAGGACAATAAAAACTTATAAGCTTGTTCATTCAGTTTATTAGAGACAGACACTTTTTCTCCAGAACAGCATGAATTCTTTGGGCATTCTACAAGGAGCATGAAACTATGCAAAGCGGAAGGACAGCGGTAAGATCATGCTGTGAACAGGCTGTTCCATCTCATCCCAAAATTCCCTATTAGACCTGGCAATGCTTTTGGTGATCCAGTCTTGGTGATCCAGTCTTGGTGATCCAGTCTTGGCGATCTAGCTTTTAGCGAACAGAAGTGAACCCAGAATTCAAAAGAATAATACTCTCCACGCTCAGGATTGTGGGACTGAACCGCTCTGTTTGTAACTGGACACTAGACTTCCTGACAAGATGCTGAAAAGAGACGAAAATTATCCATAAAACATCTGCCTCGATGGCCCTCAACATTAGGGCCCCCTCAAGGTTGTCGTCCTCTCCTCGGGGCCCCCTCAAGTCCACTCCAGTATAGGCGGTTTATTCACAAACGCTTAGCTCAGCAAGTGTGTACCAGCTAAAAGCTTCCAGGTTGAGCAATAAGAATCATAACACTCAGTACTGGGTTAAAAGCTGAGGTACAATTGTGACTGGACCTCCACTACCTCGTATGACTGCGTAACCAAGTACTGAAACAACCCGTTTATAGCCGAGCAGATGTCATTTGTCATTGTTACGTATTACGCATTACAACCTTTGTATTATGAATAATATCTATGCGTCGTTCAGAATAGACCCATGAGTATTTCCCTGTCAGTCAGCAACTGTTCCTCCTGGCGTAAATGACGGCCCATTCAAACAGGCCTGTCCTGGAGAAAAACGCCTAGAAAGAGAATGCATGTCTCAGCTAGAAGGGGAAAACCAATCATCATTATTACACTGACCTTCATCCATGCCATTCAAAATGGTCTCTAGAACCTCGTCACCATAGCGATTGCGATGCTCCTTCCAGACGGAACCATTCTCGCTGCGCAGCACCACCAGCTCCCGGTCCCCCCGAGCCAGAGAAGCGAAGTGAGGGATCTCCACTATCACCGGCCTATGGGTGTATCACACAGCACAGCTGCTATCACGGTTCAGGGTCCTCACTGACCCCTCCCATCCAGTTTCCCATACAGACCAGTAGACACGCAACACATGAATGCGCCCTCACACACAGACGCACTCACCCTAGGAACTGCATACTGGAGGGCCCGAGGGAGATGATGCGGCTTGCCAGGCCCTCTCCCTCCACCAGCGGCGGCGGGGTGCTGAGCTTCTGGGGTTTGACCAGGCGACAGGTGATGCGGGTGGGGGCGGCACACGTCCGAGGGGGGATGATGACGCGCAGGCCGTGGTGTCTGCTCCCGCGCATGGAGCCCCCCCGGGCGTCCACCATGAAGCTCACCAGGAACCTGGGCGGCATCCAAAGGGGAACACCGGGGGATTATAGAAGACCTGTTCACGTGCATCCCGATCAAATGAACATCGTTACTGGAACAACGGGTGAATAGGATCTGGACGAATAATGAACGAAATGGACAATGAGCTGCCAACGCGTCATGCCTGCGGTGGGTCAGTAATGGGTTCATGGCACGGCGTGTACCGGAGTGTACAGCCCTTGAAGGTTGTGAGCGTTGGTAGTGAACTAACCCGGTGTGGATAGGACTAGCCACCGGGCTGACGTTGTCCGAGGTCTCTGTAGCAGGACTGCTGGGGATCAGAGAGTCCTCGTCATACTCTTTGGGCAGGGGGATGGGTGTGTGCTGTGGAGGCAGGGAGACACACACGTTCTAATCGTCGGCTTTAGCAATTATCTTCGATGAGACAATAAAATCGCTAGATTAAGAATAAATGGTCTATCTAAAAGAAAATCAACCAGCTGTTAACGATCAGGTTCAATTCGTTAAGCATTACCCCTTCCAGCAGGACGGTCTCAGGGGACACACAGGGGATTCTGGGAATAGCAGGAGAGTAGGGACTACAACAGAAAAGCAAAGAGAACAAAACGGTGAGCGGGCCAAATGGTAAAATGGCGAGCAATCATTTTCCTCACATGACTGGACAGTCCATCAGATGACTGGACACTGTAGGACAACATTTTCAGGATCCCGTTTTCAGACGACTACGTCAGTGGTGCTGCCACTTACGTGGTGCCCAGTCCACCTTCAAAGTCTCGAAGGGTCTTCTTAGGGGACAGGAAGTCATCATCCTGGTCCTTCAGGTCATCTAGCTTCAGGTATCGAGCGCCGTCCATCCCCAGCAACTCATCACCTGCACAACACAAATAGATTTTAGAGGAAATAACAGAACACATAGAGACTTTAGAGAAAATGACAGAACCCAAAGAGACGTTAGAGAAAATAACAGAAGACATTGAGGTGTTAGAGGAAAGAACAGAACACATAGAGACTTTAGAGAAAATGACAGAAGCCTAAGAGTTGTTAGAGGAAATAACAGAAGACATTGAGACGTTGGAGGATATAACAGAAGACATTGAGACGTTAGAGGATATAACAGAACACACAGAGACGTTACAGGAAATAACAGAACACATAAAGGTGTTAGAGGAAATAACAGAACACATAAAGGTGTTAGAGGAAATAACAGAACACATAAAGGTGTTAGAGGAAATAACAGAACACATGAGACATAAGTGTAAATACCACAGAGGGAACAAAAACACAGAGAATGAGCAAAGTGAGAGTGACACGAGTGTACGAGACAAAAACAACTTAACAAATACAATACAAAATCTCACCACAATCCCACAATCCCCACTGCCACCCACCTTTCCACCCATTGCCACATAATATAATAACACCACCGAGCAGTCTCAGATCAGTCCAAGCATGGAGTCAAACCAACTACGACCAGAACCAATGGATACCGATGGAGAAACCAGACAGTTGATGACACATAATAAGTAGACACATTGCATGGTACGCTGCATGAAACCGGTACAGCTTAGTGAGCATGCCCATTATAGATGACACTTCTGTGTGAAAGAGAAGGCCTTGGTTACTGGAAAAGGCTATTAAAATAACAAGCAGTTCCAGAAGGCTATATGAAGTCACTGGGTTTACTCTGCTCCATATGCACCTCTAAACTGGGGTTGTTTGTTATTCTAGACTAGATTCATCAATAGCAAAATGAGGTTTGTTTTATCTTTCTCTGGTTAATATATCCATTTAAAAACGCTTGTCAAGTCTTGTCAATGACGAATCCAAGGAACATTAACACAGGTTAAGGAAAGTACCATGACCACATCCCATGCCAATGAATCACTGACACCGCAGTTACACTGAGCACTGAGAGAGACAGAGAACATTAGAGAGAGAATGGGGGAGGAAATAGCCAAGGACTGGAGGGAGAAAGGAGGATAGCAGGTAAAATGAAAAAGTGAGAGGGTTATAAAGAGTGACTGGTAAGAGTTATAAAGTGACACAGTGCTTGTAATGGATACACTTTCATAAGCCACCGGACGACTGGAAAAAGCAGAGACGAGCAAAGTCCTACCTAAAGTTAGAGCCGCAACGCCTACAAAACAAACGGAGAAAGGGATTGTTTAGGTCAGTCTCATGGCAGATCTTGCCTTCCAATCCATTTTCTCTCCTAACAGAAAGTCTTGGATCCTCCTCTGTAACACTGAACTAGGCTGTCCACCACAACCAAACCACAAGACACTCAGAGTAACTTTTTCTGTCAGAGTAACCAATGCGCCAACCTACCCTCATCCTCAGAAACGTCCAATATCTCATCCACCGTCTCAGGGAAACTCATTCGATGTTTCTCAGTTGTTATCTGTACAAAAAAAGGGTGGGAGAAGAAAAATGAGTGCAACAAACGTACATGATTGAATTTAGTTCTGCTCTGCATGTTACTGTGTGTGAGGCAGGTTACTGTGTGTGAGGCAGGTTACTGTGTGTTAGGGAGGTTACTGTGTGTGAGGCAGGTTACTGTGTGTTAGGGAGGTTACTGAGTGTTAGGGAGGTTACTGTGTGTGAGGCAGGTTACTGTGTGTGAGGCAGGTTACTGTGTGTGGGGCAGGTTACTGTGTGTTAGGGAGGTTACTGAGTGTTAGGGAGGTTACTGAGTGTTAGGGAGGTTACTGTGTGTGAGGCAGGTTACTGTGTGTGAGGCAGGTTACTGTGTGTGAGGCAGGTTACTGTGTGTTAGGGAGGTTACTGAGTGTTAGGGAGGTTACTGTGTGTGAGGCAGGTTACTGTGTGTGAGGCAGGTTACTGTGTGTTAGGGAGGTTACTGTGTGTGAGGCAGGTTACTGTGTGTTAGGGAGGTTACTGTGTGTGAGACAGGTTACTGTGAGTGAGGCAGGTTACTGTGTGTGAGGCAGGTTACTGTTTGTGAGGCAGATACCTTTCTTTCACAGGATACACAAATACATTATTAATGAAGGGAACCCTTAAGGCTGCTTACCACAGAAACAGCCTCTTCAGTGACCAACTTCAGCACATCAATGACAGAGATGTAACCCAGACGCTTGGCAATACCTAGAGGGGAGGTCCCATTCTACCATGCAGAACAGACCAACAAGGGATTCACAAATCAGACACCAAAGGCTCTGGATTCCACCATGGATTTCATAGCAAATGAGGACAAGAGTTGAAGGGGAAAGAAAATGGGGAGGACGAAGAGGATGATGTTCTTACGGTGGTGATCTCGTTGGGCTGGGCGCCGTGTTTCAGCAGCAGGGTGACAATGTCTGTATGACCCTGCTGGGCAGCTTGGTGCAGGGGCGTGTAGCCCACCTACAGAGGGCGTGGTAAGAGGGGGGAGCAGGGCGGAGCAGAGGGCGTGGCAATGGGGGAGCAGGGGCGGAGCAGAGGGGAACATGGGAGACGGGTGAGAGAGACAGAGAGAAAGTGTGAAACAGCAAATGCAATCTTATTACCAGGGTAGCTGACATTGGCAAGATGCTATCCAATAGAAATGTCACGTCCAATCAAAAGTCACGGCATGATGTGACAGGAGCCTGTGCTTGTTAATACTATGAGCCACTGGTTGCAAGTGTGAGCAAAGTAACTGCGACAATAGGTCAGTTCTATGCGACAATGCTATGATTGTACTGTTGTATGTGGATATACATAGTGATTGGTTAAACATGGGGCAAAATATGCAGTGAGTTGATTTTGCAGAAACATGATGTGATGACAGATTCCTTAAAGGTACAGTAGCCGTCTCCTGAAGTATAGTAGTATAGTATAGTAACTCCTTGGGGGACTGTCGAGTATAAAGAGTATACATTATAGTATAGTAGCTCCCGGGGGTACTGTCATGTGTAAAAAGTATAGTATTATAATATAATAGCTCCTGGGGGTACTGTCATGTGTAAAGAGTATAGTATTATAATATAATAGCTCCTGGGGGTACAGTCATGTGTAAAGTGTATAGTATTATAGTAGAGTATAGTAATAGTATAGTAGCAGCTTCTCACTCTCGTCTTGCTGTTTACATGAACCTGCTGCTGCAAGAGGAACTTCACCATTTTGATGTTGCCATAGTGACAGGCCACATGAAGCGCTGTGTAGCCCATCTAAAAGAGAGATGGACAAAGTGTAAGAGAGAGAGGAAGGATGGGAGAGACAGAGAGAAAACAGTTGACAATTTTTCAATGGCCTCATTATAAACGGCTTGGTGAGTCGGTTGCACCCTGAGAGGTCCAGCCAGTAGAACATATTTGATTTAAATTTCAGAGGGCAGATGAGGTATGAAAGCACTGGACATGACATGTCATTAAAGTGTGTGAATTACGCTATTCAGTTTAGAATTGTCTGTTATGCAGGCATGTATTACCCGTGTGGCTGTGTACACTGAGGCCCCGTGTTTGACCAGGGTATCAGCGATCCCCACATGACCTTCCTGGGCCACCAGATGGAGAGGAGTCAATCCATTCTGAGACACAGAGGGGAAGAGGATGACCATAGGAGGCTTCAGATCAATCTGTTCACTAAGCGGTACTGAGTAAGTCTGTTCACTAAGCGGCTCTGAGTCAATCTGTTCACTAAGCGGCTCTGAGTCAGTCTGTTCACTAAGCAGCTCTGAGTCAGTCTGTTCACCAAGCAGCTCTGAGTCAGTCTGTTCACTAAGCAGCTCTGAGTCAGTCTGTTCACTAAGCGGCTCTGAGTCAGTCTGTTCACTAAGCGGCTCTGAGTCAGTCTGTTCACTAAGCAGCTCTGAGTCAGTCTGTTCACTAAGCAGCTCTGAGTCAGTCTGTTCACTAAGCAGCTCTGAGTCAGTCTGTTCACTAAGCAGCTCTGAGTCAGTCTGTTCACTAAGCGACTCTGAGTCATGTGGAACACTTTTATCTACCCCTGCGTAACATAGAAAGCAATCGCTGACAGCTCGTCCGCAACGACTCCGGCGTTCCCGAGGTTGGTCTCTCCGGTCCAGTACCTTGTTCCCCAGGTTGACATTGGCCTGTTTGGACATGAGCAGGGCCACCATGTCCGGCCGGCCCTCCTGGGAGGCCAGGTGGAGCGGAGTGATCCCCTGGAGGGACTCAGCGTTGGCCGAGGCTCCGTGCTGCAGCAGACAGCCGGCCACCTCCACCTGGTTCTGCTTGGCTGCGATGTGCAGGGGGGTGTAGCCGTTCTACGTACAGACACGGGGGGGGGGGGACACTGGGTCATTACCGGGTGGGTGGAGGTGTGAGGGAACCTAAAGGACGGACATTACCCACGGCGCCATCGCTCCTCTTACCCGGGCAGTGCTGTGTGCGTTGCTTCCTTTGCTGACCAACAGCTTGACCACATCCAGGTTGTTGTGATGGACCGCCACGTGCAAAGGAGTCAGCCCATTCTGCGTCAACACACACACACACACACACACAGCTGCCGTCACCGCTAGCTATTTTAAAACGACGGGATATCAGCCTGCTTCCATGGGCATGTCATCTATTCAAACACTGAATCCTTTTAGGAGGTTATTTAAGGCAGCCTGTGATACATTTTGTGTTTTGCCTTTATTAGAAGCACCTTGAAAGGCACTTAAGGATTGCGCTCTAAAAAATAATGTTGTGGGCTGTGTTTGCTGGTTGGTTCACAGGAAAGTTTTGTTCGTTTTAGGCGGGTCGCAGAACAGAGTGACTAGCTAACTAACTGGGTACCTTTCCAGCCGCGTTGGGGTTTGCTCCTCTCTCCAGCAGCAGCTCCACCACGTCCACCTTGCCGTACTTACAGGCCACGTGGAGGGGGGTGAAGCCTTTCTGCTTGGGCACACACACAAACACACACAGAGATTCGAATTCAGCAAGAAAGAAAAAAAAGCATGAAGTCGTGAAAAGATTAGGAGTGAGATCGAGCTCTTGGGGGAATGACTGGGTTACAGGGGTGGTGTTGAAAAGCCAGTGAATTGAAAGGAAACCTTTGTCATCTTGGTCTGCTGCGCTCCTCCATCCAGAAGGATGCGGGTGGTGTGAATGTGTCCCTCGCGGGCTGCAATGTGTAAGGGGGTGTGGCCAGCTGTGGTAGCCGAGTCGGGATTGGCTTTATGCTCCAGGAGCAGCTTGACCAGTTCCTTATGTCCCATACGGGCCGCACAGTGTAGAGGGGTCTGGTCGTCCTGGACGACAGCGGGTGGAGGGGCCGTGAGGGGAAACAGAGGGTGGAGAGACGTAGGCGCGGGCACATACACTCATCTACATGTCATACTGAGGTGGGGGCGTATTCTACACAGTCTAGGGGCGCGGTTTTGACGTTAAGAAACGCACACGAACAGTGTATAGACGTTCAGGGTTGACGGTACCTTGGCCTTGGCGTCCACCTGGGCCGTGTTCTGCAGCAGGAACAGGGCCACCTCGCAGTGCCCCGCACGGGACGCCATGTGGAGCGGAGTCTCCACTTTCTGTCACCCAAGCACAGGTCAGAGGTCACGTGTGACAATAAACGCACGGCTAGGTCACGTAATACCAACAACACGCAATATTACATCATATATGCAAAGAATAAGGCCTCAATCGTTCAATGGTTACGCGTGGACCGGACTGGTGTTAGTGTAACGTTAAGGTGAAAGGGTCCCCTCACCACGTTGGATGCATTGGGAGAAGCCCCTCGGTGGAGCAGGTTCTTCACAATGTTCAGGTGGCCCATGAAGGCTGCTACATGCAGGGGGGTCAGACCGGACTGAGGGCAGAGAGATTCGAAGAACCAGAAGGGTTCCGGGACAAGGTCAGGAGGACATTTGGAAACACCGCATGGACACCAGGCAACAGCGGCTGGAACACACGATCAGGGGTACACCATGTCTCCCCGTGAAGGAGGGGTTCTCTCACCTCGGTGACGGCCTCCAGCGAGGCGGAGTGTTTCAGCAGCAGGTCCATGGAGCGCATGTGGTTCTTCTTACAGGCAATGTGAAGGGGAGTGAACCCGTTCTGAACCCGGTCGGAAAATGAAGCACATCGGTGGGGGGGGGGGGGGCGCACAAAACGAGAGAAAACTATTTAGAAATAGAGGCGCCGTCTTGTCAAGTAACCAGGCGTATTCATGTAAACATAATGTTTTCTACAGTTTGAGCCAAGCGAACATGATCCGGTTGGCTCAGTAAACCACACACAGCACAGTAAACCACACACAGCACCGTAAACCACACACAGCACAGTAAAACCACACACAGCTCAGTAAACCACACACAGCACAGTAAACCACACGCAGCACAGTAAACCACACGCAGCACAGTAAACCACACGCAGCACAGTAAAACCACATGCAGCACAGTAAACCACACACAGCACAGTAAACCACACGCGGCTCAGTAAACCACACACAGCTCAGTAAACCACACACAGCTCAGTAAACCACACACAGCACAGTAAACCACACGCAGCACAGTAAACCATACGCAGCACAGTAAACAGCTCAGTAAACCACACACAACACAGTAAAACCACACACAGCACAGTAAACCACACACAGCACAGTAAACCACACACAGCACAGTAAA
>JACXGK010011747.1:0-15471 GCA_016801125.1 Novumbra hubbsi
ACAGGAACTACAACCAAACACAGAACAGGAACTACAACCTAACACAGCATGGGAACTACAACCAAACACAGAACAGAAAATACAACCTAACACAGCATGGGAACTATAACCAAACACAGAACAGAAACTACAACCTAACACAGCATGGGAACTACAACCTAACACAGCATGGGAAATACAACCAAACACAGAACAGAAACTACAACCTAACACAGCATGGGAACTACGACCTAACACAGCATGGGAACTACAACCTAACACAGCATGGGAACTGCAACCTAACACAGAACAGGAACTACAACCAAACACAGAACAGGAACTACAACCTAACACAGCATGGGAACTACAACCAAACACAGAACAGAAACTACAACCTAACACAGCATGGGAACTACAACCAAACACAGAACAGAAACTACAACCTAACACAGCATAGGAACTACAACCTAGCTAAAGGTGATGTAATTTAACCAAAAACAGTGACATTTTAACAATGATATTTTAACATTCATTTAACAAAAGATTTACAAAGATGCCATTTCCTACTGAGGAAAAAGTTAGGACACCCTATTCCCTAATAGCTGGTATGGCCCCCTTTGGCTGAAATAACCTCAATAAGACGTTTCCTATAACTGTGTACGAGTCTTCGACATCAACTGGAAGAATGTTTTTCCCACTCCTCCATGCATCAGTTGTGTGATGCTTGGGGGGTTTCTTGCATGCACAGCCTATTTCAAATCACCCCACAGCATCTAAATCGGATTAAGATCTGGGCTTTGACTTGGCCATTCCAGAACTCTCCATTTCTTTTGAGCCATTCCTTGGTGGATTTACTGGAATGTTTTCGGTCATTGTTGCATGGTCCACGACCACTTCACCTTAAATTTTCAGACATATATCAAACTCCCTACAATAAAAACTAAAATGATATCCCTTAGTGCTGATCACTGGTTTTAGGCCCCTTAAACACAACTCTGGACCTCAGGCCAGTTCCACTCCATGTTTTCATTTCAAACCTCTAATCAGAGACATATAAACACCTGGGACACCAATTATTGATGATGTAGGACCAAAGACCAGCAGACTCTGGACCACGTAGGAAAATATTTGAATACCCATGCTCTACAACATTGTATCAAACTAAACATTCAAATCAAATCACAGCATCTCTCATTATCCTTGTGTAGTTAAAAAATATATCTATATTGGCAAACAACCTGATATATACCAACATTGTGTTGAATATAGTAGGCTTCAGGATAATATGTCTTCTCTGTTGTCGGGCAGATCACAAACAGAAATAGATTAAAATACAGAATCTATTAACAATTAACAGGATTCTCACATTGTGATTAGATTGCATTGTGGAAGCTGCTCATTGCTGTCAGTTCACAGGTTTTTTATTATCAGTACATCATGTGCTAATGGCCTTTTTGTTGAGATTAAACTGGGTCTCAGCCACAAATATATTTTCATGCAGAATGGCATGTGCTATAGCACAATCCTAGCCTATTCTCTTGAGGACAAATAGTCTATCTAACCATAAATATATTTGAGTCATTTTGTACTCTGTGTTCGTGGTATAGATTGGCTACAATTTAATGTCAGAAGGGTTTATTTTCGTTTTTTCTCTTTCTGTATAATAATGTTCTGTTAAAGGTCAAAGAAAAACTTCCTACTTCATTGGTGGATTACTGTTTAAATGGGATGTGCTATTTCAAAACAACTGACATGGATGTCCGAAATTGTAATCTGAAACCTGAAAATCTTAAATTGCTTTAGTACAAATGGACACTATCCATACATGTACAGCTAACATATACAGCTCCGGGAAAAATAAAATTAAGAGACCACTGCACCTTTTTCTTTACTTTCCAAAAACGTTGAAAAGGTTTTCAACGTTTTGAATGAGGAACAGAAGGGTTCAACTTGCAGTGGTCTCTTAGACTGAACCCTTCTGTTCCTTACAAAAACATTTCCTTTTCAACTTTTTGGGAAAGCAAAGAAAAAGGTGCAGTGGTCCCATCATTCATTAGCAGACTCTCTCATCCAGAGCAATTTACAACAGCTAGGTCGCTCACTTTCAACTTCCAAGTATTGTTACACTTTCATTGCTGCCAATTGAAAGGTTAATCGTTCTCAAAGGATTCTCTACGTTCTGGTGACCTAGGGAAAGACACTGTCATTACCAACAGATCTATGCTGCCCTCTTTTGGGCCTTGGGGGTCATATCAGCAGAGGTCAAATGTCAGAGTGAGGGGAGAGTTGACGGGCAGCCAGGAGTCCCGCTGCAGCCCACTGAGAGGATCTGATGGATGGATATATGGACGGATGACAGGCAGAGGAGAGGATGGACGCCTGATGAGTATGACACAGGGATGAGTAGAGCAGGTGGATGTGGAGGGCAGACGGATGAGGAGGAATGGTGGATGACTAAGCGAGTGAGTGGGTTAGTGACTTAGTGAGGGAGGAGAAGACAGGTGAGTGAATGATGGGGAGGTAATAGCGGTGATGAAGCTCTCTTCCTGCTTCGCCCATCTCTCTCTCCATTTCTCTCTATCCATCTCTTTCTATTCATGGATCCATCCTCCGCCTCTCTCCATCCCTCACCTCCCCGTCTTTCTGCGTCTCCATCCCTTCCCCGCCCGCTCTCTCACTCCCTCGGTCCTCCCTCTGTCCCTGACCTGGCGAAGAGCGAGAGGCTGACCGCTGGATCTCCTGGCCAGAGTTTACATCACAGTGGGTGTTGTCCTGCCATCTGCTTTCCGGGGCTGTGAGCAGACTGATACACTGTGATTGAGTGGGAGGGGAGATTTCCAAGTCTAATAGATTCCCCTCCTCCACCCCCGTTGTGCTGTGTAGGGTCCCCGAGTGCATTTGCATTCAGCACCAGTCTGTGGGACCTCCACCTTCAACGGTCTAATCCTGCTTTGTCCCCCCGTGGCTCGTGGCCCCTCCACCCCAGTAATGCACAAGTACTGGGGTTCATTTGCCAGGCGGTCTGTGGGGGGGGGGGTCTCCTCCTTTATTCTTTCCCCCTCCTCCCTACCTGTACCCAGAAGTCCCTGGCAGCTGCTCGGCATTGTGGGTGCGTAGGTGCCACAAGGAGTGTGTTTGGTAAGCCAGGGAGATGGAGGAGGCCTCTACAATGTATACACATTAATCCTGCTTTGCACTTGTATGCTGTGAGCAGCAGTGAGGCCCCCGGGAGAAGGAAATGCAAAAAGAGCCCCAGGCTGGTCCAAGAGGCACACCAGAATACATCATCATCTCAACACATGGCTCGTATTGTCTCACTGATCACCGGGGTGGGGGGGGGGGTAGTGTGTGTGAGCGCGCGTGTGTAAGTATTTGTGTGTGTTTGTGTCTGTGAACGTGTGTACATGAGCCTGTGCGTATGACTATGAATACGTTAGTATGTTGTCCTGACTTTGTATGAGTACATGCTAGTATGAATACGTGTCAGTGTGTTGTTTTTCCGACTGTGTATGAATACATGCTAGTGTGTTATTCTGACTGTGTATGAATACATTTTTGTATGCTATTCTGACTGTGTATGAGTACATGAAAGTATCTCATTCTAAAAGTATACCTCGTAGTTTCTGTTCTACACAGATTTATTATGACCTAAATTCTAATCAAATAAAGAAATTCAAGTCCACTCTGTTTCCATACATCCAACATCAACAAAATGCACAAACAATGCTGTACTGTGTAGCCAAAATACCTTTGTCAACTATAATTTATAGTAAATGAACATCTACATACATATTCTGTTTGCAAACACAATTGCTCTAAATCTTATCAGAACAGATTTAGTCATTATTTAGTCAGATTTAGTCATTAGCCTACTCATCAAAAAACTATTGAACTTAAAGAAACATGTATTACCCTGATTAATTACTTCACCTCTGACTTCAAACCCAAACAGACATTCTGTGTAAGACACAGTTTTGACACATGGTTATGATCATTATTAGTGACATAAAAATATTTGCTAGCATGTCATTAATGATCATTTCTGACATTTCTATGGAAATGTTCAGGTAGTTGTTTAGCAACATATGGTAGCAACAAAATATATTTTCAGCCACCGTCCCCAATTACTGGACACCTTACTTTAGCAAAACGTACCGCTGTTGTCCGGTGTACTTACAATTTGAACTTGAGAGGATTTAGTTCCCCAACCAGTAGAAACATCCGATAATGGGCGTGGCGGATAGTAAAGAGACGTTAGCAACTGTTTACAGAAGGACGCTCGCCTCAGAGGGAGTTACGTTCAAAGCATCAAACTCAACCAAAACATGCAGCCAAATGAACACGATTCTATATCATTTCTATACAATTTGCAAGAAGTTTAAGATGCGATGGAACGGTTGAATTTAAAATTAAGTAACAGAGAAATCATATTGACTAAAGCCCCCCGTAAAAAAGGCAAACCACGTCCCTGACTGTGTGAATGACTGTTATATTCTGACTGTGTGTATGAGCATGTTATTCAGACTGTAGCTATGTATGAGCAGAAAGGTGAACAGTGAGGTCAGTCCCTCCCCATATGGCCGTAACAGGACAATTATGTAAATCTCCGGTGTCTCAGCGGGTTGCTTGTGTCTGAGGGCAGCGATGGCACCAGCCCCCAACCCCCCTCCCCCCACCCCCCACACACAGGCCCACCGAGTTGCTGTCCCACAAACACCGCCAGGCCCACAGCTAGAGAACGGACACCCATGTTCACAAAGGGCATATCGATCACCACCAGCAACCTGGAGTACAGACTGTGAGATGGGCTAAAAACATCCAGAAACGCTTGTGTCGTGGCGCTTGTGTTAAGAATGAGTTGTACAGTGACTGAAAGGCAATTTGAATGCCTGACCGGGCATGGTGAAAGACAGTGGACTTGCCGCTGAGACTGGTCCATATGAGATTGACACCTCTCTCTACTGATGTCTTATGGGGGAATCAGGGGATGAAAATAGCACTTCATCATTAAAAACTGACATGTATTAAAAGGAATTATGCTTATTACTCACAACAATCAGACTGATTTCTGTTTATTATTTCTAAAGCATCTTGTCCAACGGGAGATGAGTGGACTGTACATAACATCAAACAATCCAGATGCAGAGTTTAATTTGTGTTTTGTTATTATAATGATTAATATTATTACAAGGTTACTTGATGCGCGTGGCTGGATCAGGAAGTTTGTGGCCATTGTCAAAACGGAGAAGTGAAACCAGGCAGCTATAGAAGAATAACCGTACCCCACTGCTCCAGGGCTTTTTATACCAAAGCTTTTTTTAAACCTACTCTAGCGCTCTCCAAAAGGGATCTGAGTTTTGACGCTTCTGGTCCTTTTTTAGAAAGAGGGGTTGCTTAACGTCCACACTGAGGGTGTAGCCCCCAACCGTCGCACTTCGGCACGAGGCCGGGGGGGGTCACCGTCACACATGATCGAGCCAGGAGAGTTTAGAAATTCCTGTAACTTTTTCACTGCCGAGGTAATGTGTCCTGTTCACACTGTTATGGGGTTAGTGTAGCATTTGTCATTACCTCCTGTACCTTAATCACCACCAAGGTAATGTGTCCTGTTCACACTGTTATTGGGGTAGTGTAATATTTGTCATTACCTCCGGTGTCCTATTCACACTGTGAAAATCATCAATCAATCAATCAATGTTAAAATCAGTCAATACGATGCACTCTGAGATTTCTTTCTGTTTTAATTTGAAATTGTGTCATCAGTGGATAACGTCTCCCGAGTACAAATCATTTGTATATCCCGTTTCAGATGTCGAGGTCATGATAAAAGCCCCCAAGGAGGTTCATCTGAGAATATTTCTCAAGGTCCATAATGACATTACTTCTAGACATATGAAGGGCTGTTACTCAGAAGAAAACATGTGAAACGCTCCGTACGTCTACGCACATATTTAGAGGAAGCAAAACAGTACGAGGCCCTGAAAGATCCCCAAAGAAATTGAAATGTAGAGCCGCAAAAATATTCACGTCATTAAGCCTTCATTTTAGCGGTCAGTCATGCAGAGATGCCAATCAAGCTCCCTCTTTCAAATGCTAAGTTTTAATATAGTCCCAAAAGAATGCCAACCTGACTAAGTTTCCCAGGATTCCTGCCTGGGTGGGGGTGGGTGGCAGTTCGGGATTGGCAGACCTGCCTACTGAGGCGGAACTCAGTGGCATAATTGAGCGCGATGCATGCCCCGCTAATTATCACAGTGGACTCTTTTTGACTGCGGAAGGTAATCTCCAAAGATTATGGCAGCTGTCAGAGTAACAAGCCAGTGATTCTACGCCACATTACTGCAGAACCAACGGCCCACCAAGACAGTGGCTGTCTCTCCTTGTTAAATACACACATGCACGTGGCCCTGCGTGCGTGCACACACACACACACACACAGAAGTATACCATACATGATTCTCCTCCGTTTAAGCTAGCTGTGATGGACAGATGTGACTCTGAATGCAGTATTAATTTAATTATCTCACCTGTCGCTGAGAGGCCGGCCCAAACCCCACCGAAGAGCCAAATAGAGAATTAGTCCTGATTGAATCCATCACTTAACACCCGCCCCTCTCAGGTTTGATTGACATGTCAGGTGGCGGGCGTGGATGGTGCCACCGACAGACTGCCGGGCAGGCCCCACCCGGACGCCCCCTTCCACTGGGGCCACTCGGCAGGCCCCTCAGCTAGCAGGCGTGCCCGCTATGAGTGCCACTACACCGGGGTCAGGCCATAGGCGGAACGGCCTCCCAGAGGAGGAGGGAGAGTGCAGAGACGGAGGGGAGTGAAGGAGAGATAAGGGGAGTCAGAGATGGATGCCGTTGAATGAGTGTTTTCCGCAGAGACGCGTCACGCGGCCCGGGCTGCTCCGGTGCCCTGGCTTTTCGGCTTCTGTGCCCTACGCCGCAACGCAGGCGCCTTATCAAACGGCAATGCCCGCTCCCTGTGGTGGCAGCATACTAACTAAAAGAGCCTCGCTGGGCTGTACTCTCCGTAGCCGGCCGCGCGCCTTTCATCGACCCGCAGCTAGCGCAAACAGGCGCTAATAAGGTTAACAGTCGCGTAGTCCTCGCAATTGGTGCTGTTCGATTTGCACTGCAGGCTCCACAACAACCCTGGTCATGCTGATGGACAGGTGTTCGCGTATATAGCCCCCCTCCGCTACACCGTGTCTGAGTTTGAGCCGCTAATCATTAGCCCACGTTGACGGGATAGCGTGATCCCGCGCGCTCGGCTAAGTGCAAGGCTAATCTAGCGCAACGCGGTGTGGCACTTATGGACCGATAGGGACAAGGGTGCTCCGTCGTTAGCCCTTTGTCCCCATCCGACGTGCCTCGGCCCGTGTGTGGAAGACCGCCGCACCGGGGCTGTCGCCTAACGAGACATTGACTCCAGTCTGAACACTGCTCATTGTTTAGCCTGTTTATTTATTTATAACTGTTTGATGTATAAAAGCTACGCTCGTGATTCATTCCTTAACACGGGCCGCTGATCAATATGCAAGATTAATGGTGGATTTGCTTTAATGTTATTTTTATTGAAAACATGGATACACTTCTCTTTATTTCCTCTCCCCCTCTCTCTCTTTCTCTCTTTCTCTCCCTCTCTTTCTCTCTCTCCACGCTCTCACTTGATTGATGTCAGCACTGTATAAACCCGGCTTTCTTTTAATTCTCTGCATAATTTTCCGTCGGCTCTACTGTCAGTTGTGTGGAGTCTTTGTGGCTCGTTCACACTGTCTTGTTAAAAATTAAAGCGATTGTATTCCCCTTTCTAATGCTAATGCCGTCCCACGTGGGCCCCCGAAAATGCATATGAGGGCCAGAAACGAGATCTGTGAGGAACAAATGCGACTTCTTAAAGACGTTGGGTTGTTGAATAGGGATGAGCCCGGTAATAACCCCCTCCCCCCTCAACACCCTCTGGATGCCCCCGTAGTTTACCTGTCTGTCTCCCTGTCAGTCACACACGGCCAGGAAGTGGGGTCTGCAGCGCCTCCTCTCCGCATCTGCCTCGTCGTGCTTAATCCTGGACTGACTCCGCCAAGGTGCCCCCTGTGTGTCGCAGCTACCCGTGATCCAGCTCACGCCCGAACCCGCCTGCCCCATACCCCGTCCCGCCCCACACACCATCTTACCCCACACAACATCCCGCCCCACACACCATCTCGCCCCACACGCCATCTCGCACCACACACGCTCAGTCAACAGTGGCGTTTCTACAGCAACGGTTTGCAAGATGATTATCAGAATACTGACAATTGTTATGACACGTGTATTTGTGTATTTCAAATGCTTTTTTTTCTAAATAAAACACTGAAGTGTGGAGGGAAAAAAACTCTTTTGGATAATAAATTACAGATATAACCGTCGTGTTACCGGTGTGACTAACAGGTAGTCTGTGATTGACAGCTTGTATCATAATGAGGTTGAAGAGATTACTTGCTGTATGTGCTCTTCATTTAGGGACAGTCAGTGTGTTGTTCATTTTAAGCCCTCCGATGCCTTAGAGAGAGCCTGGTCTCCCTTGAGCCTAACAGGCTCCTGATCAACGTAGAGACTACCCCAGGATAACCTTCACTCCCCATTGGAGGAGTGTTCTCAGAACATGCTTAAGGCCTCCGCTAAACAGACACTCCAGTTCTTTGAGACATTCATAGCCTGCAAAGACATTTCGAAAGATGGTATATTTTAATCTAGCCACAACTTCCCACAGGAATCTGTGGATTACTCCACCTCTCCTTTAAACAGGGAATCAGCAGTTCAAACAATAACAAAGCCTGCCCCCGTTTCTTATGTTTGTGTGTTGTTTACAAACTGATATTGTCGGTTTTGATTGGGTACAAAAGATCAACTTAGTTCATGAGGCATTTATTAGTTGTATGTTGCAGTAATCACTAGATAAATATAATTTATTTTTAGCTCCGAAAATGTGTGTTGCAATCCTTAAAGGGTGCAGTTTGGTCTGCCTGCCTAATGTTATGAAGCGGTTGGGCAGATCTCTGTAGTTAAAGTAATTATATAAAACCCTGGGTCAAATCCCCATGGTTTGGCACTGGTTAAAGAAGTGTTGGTTAATTATATGAAGCTGTGGGGCAGATTTCCATTGATTGGTTAATCTTAAGAAGTGTGTATAACAACATGAAGCTGTGGGAAAGATCTACATGTTTTGGTTAATGTTATGAAGCTGGGGGTCAGATCTCCATGGTTAGGTTAATGTTATGAACCTGTTGGTTAGTTCTCTATGGTTTATTAACGCAGAGAGCTTATCCTTTTCCTCTATGCCCTGGGCGCAGTACGGTTATTTGCTCACCCCATTAAAATATGATGCCCCACGATGATTTTGTATTTTGTCAAATTGATAATCATTCTTCAACGCACCCATAAACCCAGTCATCCACGTTGTTTTCATTATTCATTTACGGGATTTGGAACATTAGCGGAATACCTGAAGGAAAACGTACAGAAATTGTTGCACATTTTATTGTTCTTTTTTTCTGAAGCCATTAAGAGTTTAGTGTTGTTTAGAAACAATATCAAGTTTAATGTGCCCTCTTCATCGCTCCTTCCTCTTCACCAAGCCCAGTTAAAGGAACGCAATTAAATCCAATAACCCTCCATTGGCAGGGACCACGTTAGTGAATCACTGTGGCTACACTGTTTGCCCCCCCCCCCTCCCGCGCTCAGGGTCCTGTACACTATTTGCCCCCTGCGTGCTACTGGCCAATGGGAACACCGCCTGGAACGCCCAGGGGGGGGGCGGGGGCAACAGGGCCGGCGTCGCTTGAGACAAACGAACGAGCAGCACGGGGGGAAGGTGAGAGCTAATTGGCGGCGGGTGTGTTTGCTTTAATCCCCAACTTAACATCTGGGTTAATGACGGGAGGGTTCTGTGTTCGATGAGAGCCATTATCATCCACGAGAAGGGCTTAATTAGTTTGAGCTCCTTTTGGCAGCCTGGAGTGGCGTGCAGCTCTCTCAGCACACTCTCTAGGTGGTCCCTCAGTTCAGAGGCTCATGAATAAGTAATTTGAAGAGCGTTCCTTGGGGACTCTGGGCCGTCTCCTCGCCATCCTCTCCAGGTGCACTGGGACACTGTAGCAGCCCCCCGCCTTCACCATCACCCCCCCCCCCCTCTCTCTCCCCCAACTCTCTGTCTCTGTCTCATGTTACTAACAATGATAATCTGATAATATATGGTGCCTAATACCGTATGTGTGGGACATGCTGAAGTGAACTCGCCATAACCCATATCAAAAACAACACTTCCCTCGGTGTGTGCAGTGATGTTTCCAGGATTACATCAAGGTTTACTTTTTCTCCCCCTCTAAACATCCAGAAGCAGAAACAGAGCCAGTTTCCAGTGTGGAATATGAAATGTGGTATGTTGTAATGGCTGGTAAGCTGCCTGAAATTGATGCTCATTCTACATATTTGTATGTGATATCAGAGCATCAGGTTGTACTCACTCAGTGTAAACACACTGACATTTTAAGGAGTTCCCATTTAGGCGACCACAACAGAATCATGCTCGTGGAGAGCGGATCTCCATCTGGGAACTGGCGGATGTTAATACATATTGAACGACTAAACAGACTGATTTATT
This sequence comes from Novumbra hubbsi, assembly GCA_016801125.1. Lineage (NCBI taxonomy): Eukaryota > Metazoa > Chordata > Actinopteri > Esociformes > Umbridae > Novumbra > Novumbra hubbsi. The sequence goes on from JACXGK010011747.1 coordinate 10,627, forward strand.
AGTGAGATTCCCTTCTGAACACCAGGTCTTGGGACCCTAACCACTGGTGGTTATGGGGGCTGCTATGGACCCTGGGACAGCAGGAGACTGCAACTAATTACCAGGTAGAATCGGAAACCAGCAGAACCCTGTGTCCCCTGTCTCTGACTGGAAAACCACTGACTTAAAATGTTAAAAAACAAATGGAGATCTCCCAATTCTGATGGTTGCAGTCCCAGGAGAGAGTGATTTGGAAGAGCGATGGGGAGGAATGCCTTAGCACATGAAAGTCCACTGGCCTCCCACTGTTTCCCACTACCGTCTCTGACAGCCCAAATCACGCTCTGGTTGCCAGACAATGGAATTTCTTAGGAAACTGTACTGTGTTTTTCTGTAACGATGATAGAAAATGTATGACTCTCCTCTCACTCCAATCTCACCACTTTCTTAGCTTTACCTCATGGCTATCTCCATCCTATCCCACTACTATCCCCTTCTTATCTCCAGTGGCACTCATATTTCCCTACTATCTCCATCATATCTCAATACTATCTCTATCCTTTTTTAACTTGATAATTCTAGTATCTGTAACTCCTGTCTCACTACTGCAACTTTATCTTACTAGTATCTGTAACTCCTGTCTCACTACTATACCTTTATCTTACTATTATCTGTAACTCCTGTATCACTACTATACTATACTTATATTGCCTTATGTTACTAGTATCTTACTACCATAATCATAACTACCATAACCTTTTCTCACTACTAGTTCTCTCTTGCTATTTTCAACTTATCTTACTCCTGTCTCACTACTTTTCCTTTATGTTACTAGTATCTAACTCCTGTTTCAGCTGTGGGTTTCTCTCTCAGCTTTAATGGTGTAGAACATATATTTTAGGTGATAATGGTGAATTCTGTTAGTAGTAATAATAACACCACACCTTTCCCTAAACGTCTATATCCATAGCAACTGTCACGGCGCCTCCTGATGCCGTGCCTTCTCCTGGTCGCGTAGCATCTTTTAGTTGCCATCGCCCTCGTATGTCCTGTTTTCCCATGTCCTGTGAACACACCCTTCCTGATTACCCGCCAGCTGCATCCAATGTAGTTGGCTACTTAATCCCGTGTGTTATTTCTATTCATATCTCCGGAGTTATTCATTATGGAAGCCTACAGTTTCCCATGTTGTAGGGGACAGTCTGCTGCAAAGAATGACGTATAGTTTATGGATTTCTGTGCCTTCCAAATCTCGACCACAAAAACATTGTATTTCATAAAGAAAACCCAACATTTTATCTGAGGTTAATCTGATCTTATCAGAATCAGATCTGATCTTAGATTTTTATATAAAATGATCCCCCATCAAGATACAGGGACCCCAAAATTACAATTTTGGTTGATATTTTACTGTTTTGAACAAAATGCAGTTTTTCTGTTTATTATGTTATTTGCTCATACAATAAACAGTTTTGTTGTTTTGAACCCCAATTCAAATTAGAAATAAAAAGCCCTACCTGTAGGAGTATACTACGTGCTTCTCAATAAAAGCAACTACATGTCAACATACGTTTTTTATATTCTCTTCACACATTTTCACTAATATACTTACTTCTCAAACAATGTTATCTATTCATCCTCCTTCTAGTTAAGGGTTTTGAGAATCCCCAATATATAGGACGTCATTCTAATATAAAGGATGACCTCCTGAGAGGTCAAAAGGTCAAGATAGCGCTGGCGGATTTTGGTCATCCCAAGAAGGCCTTAGACCTTTAAGGGTTAAGTATATCTAAGTTGGTCATCAAATTATTAGGAAATGTTGCTCGCTGCTCATTAAGTACAACATAGTGCTTTAAGTCTGGAAATCCAATGGTTCAAGTCTTTGCACTCAGGCGCCCATGTTTCATCTGGACCCAGCAGCCGTAAAAATCCTGATTTAATGATAGGAAGGGCGAGGAGGGTGTGATTTCAGCGCCCCGGAAAACCTGGCGGCGTCACGTGCGCCCCGGAACATGGCCAGAAAGCGGTAACACAGGTTCTCCAACCGGTCCGGGCTTTCGGTTATTTTGTAGCGGAAACCCGGGAGAACCAGGGAGACTGGGAGAGCTTTGCCAAAGAGCTCCCTTTCCACGTCGTTGGCCCCTGTGCCAGGCAGAGCCACGGTAAACGGCACCGTAGGCCAGGGGGGGAGAGAGGGAGACACTGGGAAGTAGAGAGAGCTAGTGAGTGACAATGGGAGGGATGGAGCAAGACACGGAGAAAAGGAAGCGGGGTGTAGCGAGAAAGATGCCAAACCTCTCATTTGTCCGTTGCTTTTCTGAGAGAGTGGCACCATCTAGTCTGAGCGAAGAGAGATGGATCCGGTATCTGTATCGCATCACCAAGCTCGGACCCAGCCATAACACCAGTCCCAACAGCTTTGAGCGAGTCCACGACACACGGCAGAATATGTGTCCGGTATTAACCCCTTTTCCCCATGTGTCTACCGTTAAAACACCGACAGTTCCCCCAGCGTGGGGCCCAACGCATGTCCCCTTAGCCTGACTCTCACGTGCCGCGTCTGAATACGCAATGTCATTTGTATTTTTTTACACCTCTGAGTTTCTCTCTCTCTCACGCTCGTCAGGGATGATGCATTACCGCACACAGGCCCCATGTAATGAGCTGCGGAGTATGCTATTTCCTGTGTGTGTGTGTGTCCATGCCCCCCCCTCCCCCTCCCTCCCCCCCAGCTCCGCTGTGATATTCTCCCTGCGTCCTGAGTTGCTGCTACATCTGCACAGGCATTTCCTGCCTGACCTTGAGCCGGGCTCCCGCGCACCCTAAGCGTGACGGAGAACTCCCCGACAGGCAAGGGCGAGCATCGGCGGGGACGCCAGGCGGACGGCGGGTCCCGGCTGAACCGGGACACCGTGAGCTCGATGGCACCGCGCTTTCCCCCCCCCCGAGCGCCAAACGTTATTCTGGATAGAAGGGTGCAAGCACGTTCGCTTTAGAAATACATACGTTTCTTTTTCCTTGTTACCATTTCACAGATAAGAGGGGTGGTTTTTTTTGGGGGGGGGGTGGGTTGAGGCCTCAAGGTGAACTGGAGGAAGTCAAGCGTGCCACAATCTCAACGCTCGCGTTCCATTTTCTCCGGATGGTTTTCAATTAACACTGGCCGAAAACTCTGGCGCGTCCCGTCAGTTGTGTGCACGTGCGGAGCTGGTGGGTGGGGGGGGGGTTGGTGGTTGTGAGGGCGGACAGGCGGTGGGGGAGGCATCGAGGGAGGTGGGGTCACGAGGCCATCAGAACCAAACCGTTCCTCCGGTTGCGTAATCTGAAGTGCTACGCTTCCAAGACGACGCACACATGTTTTTTATTCAACTGGACATTTACATAAGTAAAGGTTAGGTCAGCGATTGGTCCCCAAAGTATTATTCATGTAAATATAAAGCAAACATGATGCATTCGTGAGCTCGCTGTGTTTTGCGAGCATGCCTCGAATAAAACGATATCCCTGGTCGTACCAGTAAAAGGCTGCCTTTTCTCACACTGCTATTTAATTGCCTGAACAGAATTTTACAAGGTGTTGGACGCGAACCAAGCAAAAGTAAAATAATTAGCATAGATTTAAAATAACAAATGTTTCCCTCTGGCGATCTGCTAAACTTTCATAGACATAATAGCACACAGAATTATTATTCCAACTCTGTCCAAAAACAAGCCAAGCACACAGAGTGCCTATTGTGCTGGATAATTGGTCTGCTTTTAATTTGAAATCACATGGTCAGTGACCACACGGTGGCTGACAGGCTAACAATCAATTCCCTCAGATCGGCTCAGAATGGATCACAGTGGATCTGGCCCATCCTGAACCTGATGTGTATCCCTGTGTAGTGTTATTCTGCAGGATCCAGCTCTGACATCCCTTGCCTCAACACCCACCCCCCCCCCCACCCCCCCATCCGGTCCACTCCCCTTCTGATCCCAGCAGGGGAGTCATAGTTTCCATGCCGTATGAGGTCACGTAATTGTATGAGATCATGGTGTTTCAGCAGGGATGCAAGTATCTCTCCGCGGCTTTCCCATGGGATCGTCCGAGATGGACTTGGTGGCAGGCGCTCGGCTGACTGGCTGAGTGTTCGTGTGTGCTGCTGCTGGGAGCTGTAGCGCCCCCTGCTGGCGGACCTGGGTCACGTCCTCAACACTCCCTCTGTATTATCTTGGACGTCATCCGCTGCCTGCCATGGGCATTGCTTCAGAGCACTGTGCAAACACACACTCACGCACACACAGACATGGGCAGACACACACACACACACATCCATAAAAGGGTCAAGCCAACTTCATAGTCCTTTTATTGCACCGACGTCAACCTGTGACATGGTCAGATGGCGGGCTGGCTGGACAACACTCAGAGAGACAGTCAGACAGAGAGTCAGTCATGGCAGAGAGACAGTCAGGCAGACAAACAGTCATGGCAGAGAGACAGTCAGACAGAGAATCAGTCATGGCAGAGAGACAGTCAGGTAGAGAGTCAGTCATGGCAGAGACAGTCAGGTAGAGAGTCAGTCATGGCAGAGAGACAGTCAGGTTAAGAGTCAGTCATGGCAGAGACAGTCAGGTTAAGAGTCAGTCATGGCAGAGACAGTCAGGTTAAGAGTCAGTCATGGCAGAGACAGTCAGGTAGAGAGTCAGTCATGGCAGAGAGACAGTCAGGTTAAGAGTCAGTCATGGCAGAGACAGTCAGGTTAAGAGTCAGTCATGGCAGAGAGACAGTCAGGTTAAGAGTCAGTCATGGCAGAGACAGTCAGGTAGAGAGTCAGTCATGGCAGAGACAGTCAGGTAGAGAGTCAGTCATGGCAGAGAGACAGTCAGGTT